>MU614810.1:0-36434 GCA_025201725.1 Chytriomyces sp. MP71 | reverse complement strand
GGTTGGTTGTAAGCAGGCAACGCGGCAGCGCCATCGCGCTTTTGAAGTGGAACCGCGTTGAGTGGGAGAGCGCATAGAGCCAAGAGGCTGAGGAAGGAGGCGGGAGAATGCATAACGCAGTGTTATGACTAGGGCTTTCATCAGGCGCTCTACTTTATAGCAAGCCCGAAATGAATCTGTCAGCTGACTGTGATCGTGTATTAGCGTCAAGAATTCCATTGGCAGTGCGGTATCCCTGCAAACAAGATTTTCTTGACACACCGACCGGATAGCCCGCGTGTCTCTTTTGACGACTTTATTGTGTTGGAGACCAAGAGAAAGTTTCACTACCGTAAAACACGTGGCAACTACGCCGGGCATGCGACAACATCGATAAGGAGTGGAAGGAGATTGTGAAAGTTCCTCATTGCAAGCCTCTCTGACTGCCCCATGGAATTTATTAGACAAGTTCATTCTGACAGTATAATCAAGTGAATTGAATTTTTTTACCGCATGCCTAATCGCCAAGATTGATGGAATGTTCTGGCAGGTCGTGATTTGTCAATTAGTTTAATATGAGTAATATAACTTCCTTCGAGAATATAACTGTTCTTCCTGTTTTTATTCAACAATGGTGACGTGTCGTTGACAATTTTCTTCTAAACTTGGGTTGCGAACCATGTCTTCCACTATTGAAAAGAAACCTGTCGGATACCTCATCGACGCCGTCTCTGGCTTTATACTCATAGCGAGTGAGTTGTCTGATCAAATCCTCAGTCACTCACGGTTCGCCATATCTGTCCTCCTTCAAAACCATTCCTACCAGGCGTCGCGTACTGCATCGCGAGTGCTGCGCCCTCCACCAATCCCCTCTCTCCATCAAATCCAGCAGTCGTTTCAAAACCTCCCGTCGCGTCACCTCTTCCCAGTGTGCCGGCAAAGAGCGGCCTTTTCAACAACCTTGCGCGACCTCAAAAGAAATCGCCTCCAAGCGCGGCTCCTCCACCGTCCGCAGAAGGATCCGCAATTAAGTCACAATCAGATGAGGTGAAGGGGATTGCTTGGTTCTTCCCGTCGGTTACTTCAAACGAGGCGGTGCCGCAAAAACCGCCTGTGCCACTGGTCGCACAATATGAAGCCCCTAAACAAGTGACGACAGTGACAGTAACAGTTGTTGCCTCGGCTACTGTCCAACCAACTGAGGCTGTAC
Source organism: Chytriomyces sp. MP71 (assembly GCA_025201725.1). NCBI lineage: Eukaryota > Fungi > Chytridiomycota > Chytridiomycetes > Chytridiales > Chytriomycetaceae > Chytriomyces > Chytriomyces sp. MP71. The sequence continues at coordinate 35,245 of MU614810.1, read as the reverse complement.
AAGAAGTGAAAACTTTGAATCGAGAGGTCCAGGAAAAGGCTGTCGTTGAAGCAGCACTGGCGCCTTCGTTGCTTGAGCAGGATGCGGAAGTAAGCAAACTGTCGCAGTTTTTGAAAACTCTGGGAGCCTTGCAACACGAAGTAGCCGTTGAGAAGGAGAACGCGCATGACAGCCCTGCAGCTGTCAAAGTGAATGTGAAAGCAGATGACAACGAGGAGTGGGAGACGAGTGCATTGGAGAAATGGAAAGATCGACTATTTGGGTCGTCTCAAAGTGCTTCGGGAGTATTACGCAGTTCTTTGAAAACTTCGAGGGATCCTACTTCGAGTAAGGTAACTTATCAAGCTTTTTTGACTTTTCGCTGAAACGCGCTTTCAGCCTTTGGACTTGGAATCTGCCGTCAATGATCCAGAAGTGCTCCAAATGCTGGTCGACCTGAAAACTCTTGCGTGTCGCGGCAGGTCCGACGTTGCTAATGTCCTATCGCATATTTTTGAAAATGAAGGATACGCCTGTGACGGAAATTTATTTTCCGCTTTGAAGAACGATGGTCGTGGCGAATCTCAGGATGGGGAGTCAGAAGAGACAATGTTCGACCGTATCCTTGAAAAGGCAGCCAAGTACAAGTTTCAAAATCCAGTCATGAGTCTTGCAAGACTGATAACGGAGAATATGGTAGCGCAGGAGTAGCCAACCTCGCCCTTCTCTTATAATAAGCTCTGTGTTGTTAAATCGATAATAAATGCGCACCACGTGCTAAAGAACCGAGGTGGCTTCTATTTGTTCCATCTTATCCGCCGACGCAATGACGAGCAAGCAAAAAAAACAAAAAAAAACATGGTTCCATTTGCCCTCATCGCGAGTGCCTTGACATTATTATACATGGCAGGCAAGTTGTTAACTTTCCTGCGTTGCCATCAAGATTTTTGACCTCGTTGAAAAGGTGTCGCGGTCAGAATCGGTCGAGCACAAGGCTCACGGTCTTTCAACGCCACTAACCTCCATACAATTATTGATTCCATCATTGATACTTCCACCTTCACACCTTCATCCCCCCCATCGCAAGCTCCGTCCGTTTGGCAACTCTTACCGTTAACGGCCAAGCGCATGATTGCTGACGTCACAACCCTAAATATGAACATTAAACCCTTTCCGCTGCACGCCAACAAGATACAGAAGCAGATGGCACATTATTCGGCAGTGGTCGAAAATGATGAAGCTGATACAGCCATTTTGGAAGATCGATTAGCAAGACTAATCCGGCTTCTGCTCGAGCAAGACGCTAAGATGATGCACCGTTCACGGACGCAATTTGGAGATTCTTCAAAGAAATTCAACGAAATGGAGAATGAAAGTAAGAGGGATCCCATCGAGAAAATCTCCGCTTTGTTCCAGGAATATCAGTTGCCGACAACGCCTGAATGGCTACGAAACGCACTTGTATCAAACAGTATAAAAACAACGATCAAATCGGATGCTCAAGATTCTGAGAATTACGTTAAGTCAGAGGTGCCGAGAGGCGACAACGGTTTGAAGAACTGGAACTCAGCCTGGAACAACTTCAAGCGCGACTATCTTGTGTAAATACTTTCTCACGCTTTTATTTTTTAAACTCTCCTACCTCTCTTGCGGGTCGATTTTGGTCGTTTGCCGGTGGTGACAATGAAAGTTCTTTGTTGCATTCTCGAATATCCCCCTTGCCACCTGTTCATCGTCCCAACATCTGATCCCCCCCTCACTATTCGCGCACATGTCTGAGCCGCAAACAAGGACAAGAAGCGTCGCGTCAGTGAACAACACAATCACCTCTCTCAGTTTCTGTGTCTTTGTCCTGGGTAAGTTGATCTAAGCAACTCTTTCCGAAAATCCTCACCCTTTTACGGTTTCAGCCGTCACTTACGTGATAAATTATGAGAGTCGCAGCCTTAGAGGGGCGAGTGTCGCGGAACAACCATCCTTCTTTCCAAGCCTCTTTACAACCGCAGGTGGCGAAGTGGAGGATGTTCCGAAAATTGCGCCCATCAATATGCTTCCTTCGAGTTTGCGTGGATGGCTTGGAGGCGCGATTGTAGGGGGCGATATCAAACTAGAAAGCAGTATCGACGCCAAAAAGCAGAAAGCAGAAACAAGCAAACACAAGGCTTTTTCAGGACATGACAAGCAAGAAGGAGAACTGGTGTCAAGGATCAAGCAGCTACAGGATGTAGGCATTATTTCGAAACAGACGTCGCCGAACGAAGTTCGCGACACAGGCTTTTTTGTCACTCAAGATCATTCAGACGAACGAAAGGAAAAGTTGAAAGCCCCATTCTTGTCGTATTTCGACTCTTGGGCAGCCGCGGTTTTTGAAGCTGCGCCGTCGCAACATCGACGGGAGCAGAAGCAAAACCCAGAACTCCAGAGGCCAAAATGGCAGAAAGTTCAGTCAGTTACGACGGAAGATGATCAGGAATTGGCTAGAGTTCTCGCAACATTAGTAAAATCAGCAAAAAAAGGCAGCCTGTCTTCAGCACGACTTTTAAAAAAGTTGCTTGCAGCCGATGAGGAATTAGCCTCCCAACAATCCTCCGGAACTCTCATATCAATCGAAAAGCCCCTAAAGAAAGCGCTTAAGTCTCAGAAAAGTTGGAATATTTTCGTTGACGAGGTTATTTCCGATAAAGAAGTTGAACCAATCGGTCCGTTCCTATTGTCACTCCAGTCCAAGAGGGATTCTCTTGCACGAGCGGTCGTTTCCACGTTTACCAACGCGCTTGCTTCATCAAAGTCTACACCTGACGCTGCAAATGAAAACGAAAGCATTTTTGTAGATTTCTTCAAACATTCGGAAAACGCGGGGCATAGTAATTCATCTTCACTTGACAGATTCCTGGCTTTTATTCGAGGAAAAGCGAATGAAGGAAAAGAAAGTGCCAAACATTATTTGGCAAATGTAGAGGAACTAGCAAGCAAAAATTTCGCAGGCTCCTCATCTGACTCCATTTTCAAGAATTTGACTCCAGAAAATGCTGCCGCGCATAACTCACTGTTGACGTACTTTTTGGGTGCAACGTCCTTGGGAAGTTCTTCGACAGCCTCCGTCCTTTCCCAAATCGTAGAGCCCCAACAGGAAAATTCCAGGTCATCCGTTTTCAATATGGAATCATTCTTTATCAAGCAAAACAACGAAGGAGCATTTGAAGACAGTAAGCTAAATTCTGTTGGATTGCTGTGCACCCTTCAAAAAGCGGCTAGCCTTGGTAGCAAATCAGCAGAGGTGCTTATGTCCAAGATAACCACGTTTGATGATGTTAATACTATGGACTCTCGTGAGCCAAAGCTTGCTGCGCTGCTCAAAAAAGCGAATGAAAAGTCAGACTCACGTATTGTTCAGGACGAGCCGGTGGCTCTTTTATTGGCGAGTTTACAACGCGCTGTCGAAAAGGGCAATGGGGTGGCTTCGGCGCTGCTGAAGAAATTTTTTAATCTGATGGTACCCTTTGAGGAATCGAATGTGGCGAAGAACGACAAGTCGGCAGATGCTTCTGTTTTTGCTGACTTTTTCCAATCTCAAGCATCCCGGCAACACCATTCCGAGTCACTTAACGGGTTTTTGTCATTCGTTGAGAAAGCCGTGTCCACCGGCAATGCCCAAGCAAGAGCCTTTACTCAATCCCTCCAAAGTATGATCGTCAACGACGCATCACAGGACATTCACAACGCAGATTTGAATTCAGTCGTTTCCGAATCGGTCAAAGCAAATATTGACGAGTCACCTTCATTCAAGGAATTCCTTAGATATCTCGGCCGTCAAAGCACTACCAACCCAGTTTCAGCAGGTGTAATGGCGGATATTCTCTTATCAGCAACGAAAGCCAAGTCACGAGGTCCAATTTTTGTTCCTCAAACATGGGACAGTCCCGAATTCCGTGTTCTGAACGATATCACTAAGTTTTCCTTTGACTCCCCGGACTACTCACTTGAACGTCAGATTCTCGAGAACCTGAAAAAGGTGAAAGAGAATCTTCTAAGTTTCGTCACTGGTAACTCTGCCGAATCAGCGAAATGGATGCTTCATAATCGAGGTTGGCTTTATTTTATGGCATCAGCAGTTTCCTGTCTTAGCATTTTTCATAGATTTCGTAGATGCAAGCCAAAAATCGGCGGGTTTAGACAGTATTAAGCAAAAATGGGAAGCAATCACGAAACCACAGAATCCCCTAAGCTCATTCTTTGACAACCAAGCCATCATTGGCAACGGTTCTGACGTTCCTCCATCAGTACTTTTCTTAACCTCATTCCTAAAAGCCGCGAGGGAAGGCAGTAACAGTGCCAGACATTTGCTCTCACAGCTTTTTGCTTTTGAAAAGTCAGTATCGCGCGACAATGAGTCAAATCTGGCCCAGATGCTTTCCTCGGCCACAAAGAAGTCTGACTCCATGTGGGTTCAACGAGAGCCCGTTACTCCTTTCTTGGCAACTTTGAAGAAGGCCGCAAATGAAGGCAACACTGTCGCAATGTCCATTCTTGACAAATTCATGGGTGCACTAACATCGAGTGGACCTGACAGCAAAGTTTTTGCCGACTACTTTTTTGAATCTACTATGTCATCCAGAGACACCGAAGAGCCCTTAGGCGCATTTTTGGCATTTGTTAAAGAGTCCGTGGAGTCGGGAAGTAAGGCGGCGAAACGATTTGTTTCCTCCTTGGAAGCGTCTGTGTCGTCGAAGACCGAAGTTAGCAAAGATGAGAACCCATTTTCCGCAATGTTTGCAAAATCGTTCAAAAATCGCAAACAACCTTCTGCCTTTTCAGACCTTTTCAATTACCTTACTAGCGCGAGCGCATTCGGCAACCCAACTTCGGCCGGCCTGCTTGCTGATATTTTTATGGATTCAAGACAAATCGGACTTTCTGAGGAATGGTATCCGAAAGTCGTATCCGAGGCCGCTAAGCCAGTTCAGCTGTTAACAATGTTGTCAAAGCGTCCTCTTGAACGGTCAGACCCAACTCTTATTCAGCGTCTGGCTTCCATGCTTCGAGATATTAAAGTTGAATTGAAGGGTTTTTTAGTAGAAGGTAACTTCTTTACGGAAGTGGTGTTCGAGCGTGGCCTCTGATACTCCATTTATGCAGACGAACATACATTCAGCAATGGCTTGCGATCAAACTTTGTTGTGGGCAAGAGCGAATTAAAAGACTTCTTCATTTCTCAAGATGCACATACGATGCCTGCTCCAGAGCCACTTCGAATTCTTGAAGCCATGAAGAAAGCATCAAAAAGTGGAAATGATGCAGCTAAAATGCTGTTGCTGAGGCTTCTGTCCGTCGATGAAGCCATATCATCAAAGAATCAAGATAAACCCTTGTTACATTACATCAAAGAATTTCCAGAACCGAATGAGAGCACAACATGGGTCGAGCAAGAGCCTGTAGCCCGATTCGTTAGCAGTCTTAAAAAAGCCACAGACTTGGGAAGCCCAATTGCTGCATCAATTCTTAATTCGTTTTTCGGTGCATTAGTTTCCGGGGGTCAAAAGCCGACAGAACAGGCAGCAGATCATGTGTTCGCGAGGTACTTTGAGAACTCGCGTGCACGCTTTGACGCAACGGAATCAGAACCAATCAAAGACTTCATTCATCACGTCGAATCCCTTGTTTTTGCAGGGAACAAGTACGCGACGAAGTACGTTGCGTCGCTGTCGGAAAATATCCAAAGTCAGGATCCCAGGGGATTCAAAGACGTTTTGATAAGCCAGTTTAGCAAAGCTCCTCCCCGAGCTGAAAGTACGTCAATTGCATCATTTTTTGAATATTTGCTGCGATCGGCCTCAAGTGGCAACTCGAATGCAGCCGGCATCTTATCTGACATGATTATTTCTGGGCAATCCCTTTTCTCAACTTCTTCTAACAACGTCTTAAAGTCTATCTTTGCGTCTAATTCAAACATATTTGAATCTTCCATAAGCAACCTTTTTAAACTATTCAAAGAAGTTATTGCGCCAGGAACATCTCAGGGACGCGTTGAATCTCTCCTGCAGAATCTCAAATCCGTAATAGCAAATCAAGCCAAACCCGATCAATTTGTTTTGCACCAAGATCGATTGGATATCCTCGCGAAAAACTGGAGAAAGGGAAATGATTGGTCTGATTGGGCGTTGCGGAAGGTGAAAGGTGAGGGAGTTCTATTACTTTCATAGACACCGTCTGAAACACGAATTTAAGTCATAAAAGAAAAGACGGCCTCCGCTCAAGCAGCACATCCGAGCTTTACTGCAGCCGATTCCAATATAAGTCAGCTGAAATCCAGTACATGGTCTTTGTTTGCACACCCTGAAGAATTTATTTCTATATCCGCGACTTCCAAGTCAATAGGGAAAGCCGCGTATGACGTTGCGTTGTCTGTCCTCAGGCTTTTTGGAGAGGTCGGACCATCTATCAAATCTTTCCTTGTGGACCCCGAACATCATCTCGCTGAAACTTCAAAAAGGAATCTTTTTACACGCTTTTCTCAACCAGATGATGAATTCAATTGGTTTGAATCGTTCTTTCAAAGAGTCCCGTCGTCAAAGTTCCAAGAATTTATAAAAACTCTGCGAATTCAGTCTCAGACGCCACTAAAAAGTCCGTCAAAAAAAAATTTCCCAAAACCATCGTCTGAAAGTCGCGCGGACGAATTGGAAATGAACTGGGCAGAATCATTTGTCCGATCCAGCCAGTCACAGCCGTACCAAAGAAAAATAGAGGAGAGTAGCGGGTGGCTCAAGTCATTGTTTGCCAATAGTGACAATCCAGTGACTCAATCGCAGGACCGTCATGGATCTCTAGAGAAGGCGGGCCAGAATGAACTCCGGTCTAGTTGGCGGGAGCGAATGTTCTATATGAGCGAACCTGGCTTTCAAGCTCGATCGGACAAAGGTCAACCAAGCCCACGGTTTCTCTCACACCATGGTTCAAATGGACTCAAATATATGGAGCCGCAGGGTTCAGCTTCCCCATCCTTTTCCTACTCGCGAACTTCGCATGTTGACTGCACAATAGACCTTCTCCCGAACAATGATTTCAAGACTGGCAAACTGACATACTGGGAAGTGATTCGCGAGCCATCTAGTGAGGGCGACGTTGTTGTTGCCTCAGAAGGCGACACTCTCACATACTCGGGCCATCGAATTCCATACCGTAAGCAACGGCAATCGAAGGGCACTCCATTTATTGTCTTTGACAATGAAGGTGCCGGATCGTATGTACTTTTCCGCGACATTACTCCTATAGACGGCGATATCTTGCGATTTCGATGGAATGTGACCAACTCAGCGAAACAGTTTTACATCCTAGACACCATGACATCGGTTTTGGCACCAAATCAGCAGTTTCGCGTTGATCTCTACAACACCGATTTTCAAGATTGGTTCCAGGAGAAAGATGTTCGCGGACCGCATTTGGCAACTGTATTGAGCCCCCAGAAAGTCAAGTCACTCGCCGGTAACGGATGGCAGACAACTTCATTCGATTTGTCTCAATTTGCAGGAAAGTCAGTAAGACTTGCGTTTAGAAGTGTCAACAATCAAGACCTGCTACGAGTAGCAATTCAGGAGGTTTCGGTGAAGAACATACACTGTTGAAAACTTGTCTTATAATTCTAATACCGGACACCCTGCATTTGGCTTTTGTTTTGAAATGGTTTTTAAACTCAGTCAATAACAACCAGCTCATAAATAATCGTAATTTTTTTTTCAAGCATTTTGAGATGCCACAGGCTCCCCCAGGGCAAGGGATATAAAACCAACAATCACAGAAACGATCGCTATGATCATGCTCAGCGTCACAGCTTTTTCGTAACCCAAGATGCCAAAGTATAATTCACGTTTGAAACCCTTGCCAGCTTTCACAATGTCCACAATGATTTTCTCGAGGACTTTAGCTCCACACAAGACAACAGGAACCCCAGTTCCTGGATGCGTCGAAGCACCTGCAATAATGATACTTTTAGTGACAAAATGGACCTGTTCGATGAACCCACCAACAAAGAACACATTGCCATACTTTTCATGCCTCATCTGTGGACGAAAATACAAAACCTGCAACACTTCGTGGGAAAGTCCCAACGCACTACCCTTCCATAACCCAAACTTGTCCTCCCAGTCCAAGGGACTGTTTACCTCCTCGCTCACGATCCAATCCTCAAAGATCTCCTCATCCGTCAATCGTGACTGGATTCCTGCAACCACTGCCGCTCGCGCCCTCGCAACCAGCGCCTTCATACCTGCGCGTGAGGTTGCATCATCTCCGAGACACGCGGTGGGCACGAGGATCATGACGGCGTCACAGCCATCAGGCGCAGCGGCAGGGTCCACGCGCGTGGGGACGTGTACGTAGAAGCTTGGGTTGTCCGGTAGTGTTCCTTCTTTGAAGATGGTATCGAAGCTGGGTTTGTAATCCTGGGCAAGAAATATGTTGTGTGCGTGGAAGCTGTCTTCTGGAAGTTTACGATTGAGGCCCCAGTAGAAGCTGATGGTGCTGCAAGACTGGTTTTTACGGAGGATAGAGTGGGTGAGACGCGTTTGGGGAAGCAGGCGGCTGTAGGCTGTGACGAGGTCCATATTGCAAATAACCAGGTCAGCAGTAATTTTTTCGCCGGATTCGAGAGTAACTCCCGAAGCGAGCTTCGTAACGGGGTCCACATCGATACGAGTCACTGGGCAAGAGTATCGAAATTCAGCACCGCGACTCTTGGCAATGGTTTCTAAAGTGGTCATAATCTTGTTGAAGCCCCCCATTGGGTACAAGATGCCTGCACGCCAAAAAAAAAAAAGAAAAATATTTAAATTTGCAAATAGTACGATCCAAGGCTGTCTGACCGTCCGTAGCTTCAGAATAATCCAAAAGGCTGTATGTTCCTGGCGCGTCGAACGGAGACATGCCCATATACATGGACTGAAACGTGAAAGCTCGTCTAAGCTTATCACTCTTGAAGAACTTGCACACGCGACCCCAAAGAGTGGTCAGGACGTGAAGCTTGATGGCTTCAATGGCGTTTTGGATGGTGACGAGGTCCCACCAATGGGCATAATTTTTCGTCAACACCATCGAGAAGGAGGTGTCGTGGTGGTGTTTGGCTTCTCGCAAGAAACGAAGATATCCGTCGAAAGAGCCGGGCTCCAATCGTTCAAGCTCGTTTTTCATGGTGGTCTGATTAAAGAAGAGCGATGAAGCAAGCAACAGATAGCTTGTAGTATGAATGCATATCCACCATATCGGTTGAAAGTGTGACGGAGTCTCCGTCAGGAAAGTTGACTTTGTAATTTGTTTTGCATTTAACGAGGTCGACCACATCTTTCATTCTGACGCCAAGGTCCGCATACGTCTCTGCAAATACGTGTGGCATTAGGAGCATGGAGGGGCCCTATGAAGCGGTTCGAATCAGAAGTGGTTACGCGTCTCAAAGGTAGGGCACCTGGTCGAAGCGAAACCCGCTCTTCGTCTCGATAAGCGAGCAGCGACCCCCACAGAATTCGTTCTTCCTGTGCGCAAATACGGGTTTTAATCGGGCTTTAGTTTCCGGACGGCAGCAGTTTGACAGGCCGCACGCGCGGAGGCAGCAGGAAACCCAACTCGAGGACCAGCACGTCCATCCCCAGCTGGGACAGACGCGCGGCCGTGGCGGTGCCGCCGGTGCCCGCGCCAACCACAACGACGCGGAGGTTCCGGTCCGCAGGCATCGATGCTGGTTTGCTTTGTTTTGTTTTGTTGGAGCCCATTTATTTCATGGAGCTGCGACTGACGGGCCTCTCTGACGCCGGCGTTGCCGGGTCCGCGATGCTGGAGCGGTACAGCGATGCCCTCCGCGCTGCCGCCGCGGTTAACTTGCGCCGGTGCCCGCAGAATCCAGGGCGTCCGCGACGCCGTCGAGGCAGCGCAGTACGAGCGGCTGCGCAAGGACCGCGTGCGACTCGCCGAGGCCGCCGCGACCAGTGTTGCCCACGTCGCGCGCACTCTGCCCCGCCACATGCTCGCTTTCACCTTCGCCGACGCTGCCGCAAACACCTTCTCCGCAGTCGAAATGGAGCCGCTGCCCGCCTTCTCCATCGCAACACCGATCGGCACCCGCGTTCGCATCATGAACTCGCCCAAAACAAGCCGCGGAATCTTGCTCCTGTATCCCCACAACATTGCCATTGTGCCCGGCGGACCCGACCCTCCCTTTGGGAACGACATCAATCTGTTCCTCGACCACCTCGTTCGCCATTTTACGGCGTTACTGTGCGTACCTATCTGAACAGCCGTTGAAACATCGAGAGGCGCGAGCGAGTATTGGCAACGATGCATGGCTGGAGGAAACTTGAGCGAAGGCGTCTCCACCGCAAGGAGAGTCGTGAGCAATGTGACAGGGCACAGATCATTGACTTGTTTTTCTACACCGCTAGAACCCATCGTAACGAGTCCAACCATCTCTTCCCTCCCGACAATGCCCCACCTTCTCCACAACACCACAATGAAGTAGACAACGTGAACGACTTTGCAATGGACGAAAACAATGATGCCGATGACGGTAGAAGAAAAGGAGGGGGCCGCGGTACCGGTCGGGGAGCCGCTCGTGGACGCGGATCTCGTGGCAACGCAAAAGCCTCCCGCAACAACGCCGCAAAACCAACCCGCGATACAACGGCATCGCGTCGAAATCGTAGCAGCGCCGCCTCGCGAGGCCGAAACCGACTCGCCCCAGACTTGCCTTTAGACCCTCACGACTTCCCCGCTCCGGTAGCACTACCTCCCCAGCCTCAACCCGCGCGAATTCTACCTCTACCCACATATCCAGACGATGAATTCACATTCAGTGAAGACGAAGAAGCATTCCGTGCCCTCGCCCAATTGGACCCTTCCTCAGCCCCGGTACCGCGCGCCTACAACAGCGACGACGCGTTCAACTATCTCCCCGATACCGCCTTCGACGACCTCCCCGTCCTTATGGATCGCCCGCCTCCACCTTCCCGGCAGCCACGAGCGGAGCTTGTTGACCTCAGCGGCGCGTCTCCGACCCCAACTCCACGCGCAAGCGATCTGCGGACTCCGCCGCAGCATCAGCGGAAGGGGAGAAAAACGGACGAATTCGATTTCAGTAGCAGCCCGTTCGCGGGGAGCAGTCACGTGCCCTTGGCCGCTGTTTCGCGCGCCGGGACCGCCAGCGGGGACTCGCTCCCTGTCTCGGGCGGCACCGCAGACGAAGTTGTCCTATTGTGTCAGATTACAAAGGCGCGCGGAAGGTCGACGGTCGAGGTAAATTTTGAATGGTTGAACCAAATGAATGCTCAACATGAAAGGATCACCATAGGCCCTCTTTCAGGAAATTACCATGAGTCCGCCCCGGCGTATCGTGACTGCACTGATTGAGGATGGAACCGACGTGGTGCGTTGCGTTGTGAAAGAAACAGTTGAGTTAGACCACCCTTGTTGCGCCTTTCGACAATGTTTTTGAAATGCATGGCATCCGTACAGCTCTACCCGGGCTGGAACGATCTGTCAAAGTTGGCGCGTTGGAAAGAGTCTGCCATGCAATGCGAGTGGAAGATGGTGTTGGAGTGGGAAGCCGCGGAACCTGTGATTGTGGACATGACAGCATTATAAGCCAATCCCATAAAACTCGAAAGAGAAAATGTATTGAGAATCTATTCCAGTATCGGGTAGACTGAATGAAAGTATTGTGGTAATGAACTGTATAACGCTAGAAATAGTGAATGGCAGTTCTACGCGGGCGTCACTGGGACTGAAAACGAAGGTCTCTTCTCCAGGGAAACTTTTCCAACAGCAAGTTGCCTGTTTAAAGTTAACGCCTCTCCAAATTCACTGCCACGCTTGATTGTAGACGGTGTATGACTGTTTGTGTGTCCCGAATTGGCTGACTTGGACGGCTTGCCAATCTCTCTCATGTCATCGCCAAATTCGAGAATGTCGACGAGCACAAGGGCAAAGGCGACGCGCTTCATATCTAACCAAGGGAATCGTAAGCCGTCATGGCAACGTGACAAAAAATCTCACCCGAAATGTCGTCAAAGATGCCATTCCAGTATGCTGCAATAGAGAAGAACAGGGAAATCACCAACAGAAGTGTTTCGATTGTGAAGGCAGCGAAGGGGAATGCAATCTTGCTGTCGAATTTTGCACCCAGGTTCTTGATTCTGTTATAAATGAACTTGGACAATCCAATGAAGAAAATGATTTGCATCACAACGGCCGTGATCATTTCGATTATGTCAGCGGCGAAGTCGGTGTCTCCAGCAATCGTCAACAAAGCTGTGTTTTGAGGTCCGGGAAGGGAATAATCGGGATGCCAAACAGCGAGTCCCTTGCAGATTCTATTCGAGAATCCCAAGTCAATCAGAGTAAGAAGAGAAACAGGATCGCACCTTTGAATCAGGATCGAAAGTCCAATCGCCGCCTCAGTTGTCAACGCGACGGGTACACTGTTCAAGAGCGAAGGATAGGTCGCACGGGAGCGACGCGCAATGATTTCAATCATCGCAACATCACGAACTATCCGGGTCACTCCCTCCGCGAGCCCTTCCGCGTTCTGATCAATCAGAGAAAAATCCATCCCCCCCATCGGCGAGCTACTCGAGATCGTAGCGTAAGTGGCGATGAGGCTCAAGACGCTCTTCAGGATCGAGCTGTAGATTCCGGCGTGAAAAATGAGGGGGCGCGGCTTGTCGCGGACTTCAAACGCCATCTTGAACGCGGGGCGGACCAGGATTCCGAGCGTGAGCGCGTTAAAAAGGCTTTCGCTGATCAAGGTCTCGTTTGGGTCTATTGGGAGGGCCATCGTGCAGATACAATAATTGTCAACCAGCAAAAAAGGAGGACTGTAAATCTCTTGTCCGCCAGTCAATGAAATAAGCCGTCTCCGTTCGCCGATACATCAACTTCCGTTCTTCTAACGAAATTCATCAACAAAGGAACATTTGAAAATTTTTTCTGAAGCCCGAAATGGCCGAAACTGCCAGAAAAAGTTGTTTCAGAACGACTCCTGACTACTGTCTGCTGCAACCTACTTCGAAGGTCATTTTTGCAGTCGACTGTGGCAGTCGCTTTAGAGCCGTTTAGACCTTAGAAGAGCGATAGCCCGGCGCTGTCGCACACACGGCATAGATGTCCTGCTTTCAACTCTCACCAGCTTCAGTCTGCGGGCCAGATTTTGAAGGTGTCTGGGTCAGTCCAGCATTTGGGTTTCAAAACGAATCCGCTGTCAATAGCTTCATTGCTCAAGTGGCCTCACCTATTTCCATGATACCGTTTTTCAACTGCCCTGTTACCGCCATTCTCGCCGGGGTGCAATTCCAGACATCGTTTCTATGCTCAGATATAGCGAACGAGTCGTCGCAACAGTGTCAAATTGGACAACCCCGGAATGTGGGTCTCTGCTTCTTGCCTTGTAGTCTGGCAGGCCAGACTTTAGCTAGCGTCCTGCAGCAGCAAGGCTGCGATTTTCAGCGATCGACTGAAGCTGCAACAATGATGCTAAACAAATGCGCGCTATTCGCGAATCTCGGAGATAACTGCTTTCCTGGTATATCCGATGAAGTTGCGTCATGTGGTTCGTGCCGCCGCGAGAAAAATGGTATACGCTAATTCGTCATCACAATAGTATCGCTAGACGGTACAACTTGCAGCTTTAATGGAACGACGTTAAAAACAATTCCCTCTGAGGTACAATCAGTGGTGACACACACAGTCAACATTGTGTCGACAGTCGCGTCGTTAAGCGCGCCCTTACCCTCAGCACCACCACTTACCATACCGGCAGGTTTGACTTTGAATCCAATTATTCCATTTCAACCCGAATTGGCCCCACCCGACTTGGATTTTCATACCAATGATGGTTTTGTTTCGGTGACAACCTCTCGAGCGTCGATTGTTGAGCAGCTTTCAACCGCCTCAGCTTCGATTCTTACCACGACTTCTGTTACCAGCAAAGAAAATGTCAACAGAGGGGTGTCCACGGATTCATTTGAAGGGTCAGTGGCCCAACCGGCAGCACCCACTTCGCAGGGACAGTCCACAAACCCAGCAGCCGCCGACTCTGCATTGCCGTCGTCGACAAGCGTAATCATCATGGGTGTCTCCTTATCTCTCGTCGCACTTGTGATTGGAATCACGGTGGTCATCCTTCGCCAGAACCGTCGCCGAAATGATTCCCGACCAACAGACACCACAAAAGTCAATCGCCTTCATACCGACTCCCCACGTCCACCCCGCACGTCCTCCAACTCACCACCACCACCCATCTACACACTCACAATGCGCCACCCCACAACAATGCGGCGGCCACTCCCCCCATCTTCTCCCCCGCGCCGCCCACTCCCCCCGCCCCCACCGACCCCACACCCGGTAGAGCCAGCATCCAGCGGCACACGCGAATCCGTGGGCTTCGACAGCGTACTAAGCGCGCCGCAGGATCTCAAGTCGGCCACGAGCTCGACGACGGAGGTGCGCGGAAAGGAGTTTCGACACGTGAGCTTCCATGTTGCGGCATTGCAAGCGGGACGCACGCGCGCCCTGCCCAAGGTGCTGCCAGGGGCAGTGATCCCGAAACGGTTGAGCAGCGTGAAGGGCCCGGAGCGTCACTATGCTCGAATTGTGTTGCAGGAGGAGGAGCGTGGGATGGCGGCGAATTTGGTGGAGGGGGGCGTGCCGGGGTATGACGAAGTGGAAGTAGAGACGGAATTGCCGCCCGCCATAGTTGTCAAGTCCATCTTGAAGAATGCAAATCTACAAAGAAACAACACTGAGAGGAAAGGTGGAATGCGCGGGGGTCGCCGTATGTGATGGCACAGGTAGAATACATATTGCTTTTGTATTTATTTATTCAGGTGTCCACAAATAAACCCATGCGTTTGTTGAGATTGGAGAAAAAAAGTTTTTGTGAGTTCAAAAAAATTAAATTTGCGAAACTGAATTGCGGCCACACAATCAATTCCCTGAAACTGGTTGGCAACAGTGTGGTTACGCTATCGGAGTCTCCCCCCTGTTTCACATCTGCTTTTCTTTCCGTCGAATCACAGTCGCATCGCAAGTTCCCGCCTGCCATCGCGAGGCGCGCCATTGTATAGTATAGACGCAGAGGCTACAACAAATGAGCTGCTTCACCCTCTCCACTGACTCCATTTGCGGACCTGCCTTCGCCGGCGTGGGTATCAGCACCCGATTCGGCTTTACAAGTGAACCCCAGTTCAACGCCTTTATCGCAAACGAGGCTAGCGCGCCCGCTATCGCGAGTTACTTCTCCTGCCCCGCGGCGGGGACGGCCCTCCTCGCGGGCGTACAGTACCAGCTCAGTATTAGCTGCGCGTCCGCGGCCTACAACAGCGCGATGCAGTATGGCTGCGCAAGCGCGCCCGGAGGTTCCGGATCGGTGGGTTTATGCGCGGGGGCCTGCGAGGCAGCTGTTCAGAGCTTTCAAGAGGCGTTAGGAGGGTGTGCTGGGGCGAAGGTCTCGCAGGCTGTGGCGCTGTTTGCGAAAGATTGTTCGCAATTTGCTGGGTTAGGTGGAACTTGCTGGAACGGAACACCGCAGGACGTTGCGAATTGTGGTAAGTGTGGTGTTCTGTAGTGCTGCGGAGGTGGGGTAACTGACGTTACTGTTTACAACTGTACAGGATTTCAGGATGTCGCTCAAGGATGCGCCATATCTGGAAACCAGAACCTATCTTGTTGTCAGCAGCAGCAGCAACAGCAGAATGGTGGTGCAAACGCTGGTGGAAATGGTTCACCTGTCATTGCCTCTGCCGCTTTCACGACTTCTGGCTCCTCAAGTTCCTCTCCAGCTTCAGCATCCATAGCCCCGCAACCTGCAGCAGTTTCCTCTTCAACAAGCACCGCGTCTGGCCCAGTTCAAACGTCCTACCCAAACCCATGGCTCCCCATCGGCATGACCGCCGACACTCCCACCACTGGTTCCTCCACGCCCAACAAACTCCTACCCAAACCCGCCGCTGGCTCTAACGGAAACGCAACCGGAGACGTGGCGAACAGCTCCGAGGCCGGCAACAGCGCGCAAGACGCATCCACAATGCCCTTCTCGTCACAACTCCAACTCCAAATCGGCATCACAGCCGCCGCCGGCATCCTCCTCACATCCCTGTTCGCGCTAGTCTACAACCGCTACAAGATGCGGCAGGTTCCACGGACACCGTACCCGTACCAAGACAAGGGGCTCAAGGGGAGCACGAGTGTCGCGCAATTGCATGCGAGCATTCGCGTGCCGACGCGGAGGCTGGATCCGCTTGTCACTGTGAACCACGCTCCCATCACAAGCCGGTACGTAAGTCCCGTGAGCGTGGAGCGGATGCCGAGTCGAGTGTACCGGGACCCGAACGGGTTCTTCGTGGATGAGACGAGGGAGGAGAGTCTGAGTTGAGGGAATGTGAATTCGCGTGTGTTTGTGCTTGTTTGTTTTTGTTTATATTTCCATTTCCATTTTTGGGGGACACATTTATTCAAATGCAGGCGACAGTCTTTAGAAATTTATTATTGTTATTTATCATCTGGCCGCCATGTCAAACGCGAGAGTTGGTTTATAATGGGCTGGACAGGGCATCCATCGCTTGCTGAGTCTGAGCCTGTTGGTGAGTAAGGGACGTTGGCAGGAAGACGTGCTGTGACACGCGTCGGCCTGCAACGGGAGTCTGCGATGGCAATCATTTTCTTTGTGTCTCGCTCGGCAATGGCCCTGTCAATTTATGGTGCGGTGCAATAGCCGCCAAATGAAATTTCCTTTTAAGAAAGTCAACACTAAAGACTACCACTAGACAAGGGTGCCGTGAAGGGAAAGAATGAGCGCGAGCGGATGCACAGTGCTCTCTGGCGGCAGCGTGTGCGGTAAGGCGCTGTGTTCGGCACCGTGCGACTGACGCTCGCTTTGTCCAGGCCCCGCGTACGCTGGCACCGCTGTGGCGTTCGTCTCCGAGCCCGTCTTCAACTCGTTTGTGCTCTCCAAGGCCGCCCGAGACTCGCTCGCCTCCGAGTTTGGCTGTTCAAGCGTCGACTCCGTTTCAACGCTCCGCTTTTCCCTCTCTCTCCAGTGCTCAGCCACCGCATTCGACTCGCTTCTCTCCTGCTCCTCGTCTTCCGTGGCTCCTGCTTTATTATGCCAAAACCAGTGTCAGGCCGCCGTTGACTCCCTCGTCTCCCTCCCGCAATCTCAGTGCGCCAACACGCTGGACGCATTCAACGCCTCTACAACTGCGCATACTTACTGTGACAGATTCGCCTCCCTCGTCACACCCTCAACATGTTGGGGCGGAACCGACTTTGAGGCGAGTCAAAACACTTGTGGCTTCTTGGACCCCGTGCATGCTTGCAACTTGCCTGCAAACAAGGGGCTCTCCTGCTGTATCAACCCGCAGCCGCCAACACCTTTTGTGCCTGTGGTATCCACAACATCCTCGGCTTCAGCCTTATCCTCCCCTTCTGTGTCGGGGCTTGGAGCATCAAGCCCGACCATAGGGACTACTAACTCTACAATTACAAACGCCAGTCAAGATACCAACATTTCAAACAAAGCTGGAATCATTGCAGGCGCACTCGCAGCTACAGCCGTCGTTGTCGGCCTGCTGGTGGTAGGCATCCTCCTCTTCGTCAAACGCCGGCGCGAACGCGTCCAAGATGGCGCAGACCAACACCCAACCCTCGTAACCACCGGCCCTTACACCCTGGAACGCGTCCCTACAGCCCGCGACATTACCGACAAACTCGACGCATACATTGCCCCCGCACCCCGGCCCCCAACTCGCATGGATGACGAAGGCGGCAGCCTCGTCGGAACCGACCCCATTCGTAGCGATACTGGCCATCCCAACCTCGGCAACCAACTCTTTGAAGCCACCCTAGAACTGATCCCACAAGACCCCAGCTACCTCGCCCTTCATCCCGGCGACCCAATCGTCCTCCTCCAAACACAGGGGTCTCACCACGCCCAAGCCATGAACGCAAACACGGGCGCGCAGGGTCTAGTCCTCCTCACCCACCTCACCCCCTCCTCGCGGGATGGCACCCCGCCCCCCGCGCCCCCTACACACGTCGTCGTGCGCGCATACTCGGCAACCATGCCCGACGAGCTCTCGCTCCCCCTCGGGGCCCTCGTTCAAGTCACGCATCGCTTCGAGGACGGCTGGGCGCGCGGTACGCTCGCGGGTCGCACAGGGGTCCTGCCCCTCTCCTGCCTGCTCGCCTACACGGACCCCATGCCTCCCATACCCCGCGCGGAGGAATCGGTCGACGTGAGCAAGCGTTGGAGCAGTCTACAGGCGAGAGCGCCTGTTCTCTCCGTTGCGCCACCTGTTCGCGACAGCATAGCCGTAACTGCAATTGACTCCTCACGCGTAGGGTCCCCCGCCGTGCGCACAGTGCGACACGCGTACAAGGCGCGCCGCGGGGACGAGTTGGACGTCGCCGTTGGAGTGGACGTGATCATTTTGAAGGAGTTCAAGGACGGGTGGGTGCGCGCGAGCGAGGTGCATTCAGGGCGGGAGGGGATGCTGCCTTTGGTGGTTTTGTCCGGTTGATAGTGGCAAGGTGCCGGGAGTGGCTGCTTTGCCAGACCTGCCTCATCATTATACACCTTTTTGATACGTATTGATTTTTTAGAGGGTGGTAGTATTCAGCTCGTTTCCCATGATTATGATTTAAAAAGATGGCCTCGTCTTAGTTATTAGGAGGCCCAGGCCCTGCTTGGTTGGAACACTAGGTCACACTTGATGTATGCATGGGGAACAATTGTGACCCTTCACTCTTCATACGCTGCTCTCTCTCTTCAACAACAAGAAGGGAGTCTCCCAGAAGTACTTCACTTGGCCAAAGTCGGACCGTCGACCTTGGAAAAACGATTGGAATCAACTAGCCAAACTTGGCCGCGTGAACGTGCCACCATTTTAAACGAAAAAAATGAAAGAGGGGAGAGAGAGTCCTCGTGACACTTCCTCCATGCTCAAACGTGAATAAGGCATTGCCGATATAGAAGCCCTTCCCATCCTGGTTACCCTTAAACTTAAAATGAACACGACCGTGGTCACACAAATCTCAGCTACCCGGCGCCCTCACACGGCGTTGTGTGGGCATTTTATTCGAACATGAAGGCACGAACTCGACGAAAACACCCATCGGCACTTTCGTGCGTACCGCACTGCACTACTTGAACGTATTTGCGCGCGGCGAAGTCGACTGACGCGCTGGCGGTTCCCGCCACCATTGTTTGATTGAGTGTGTGTGGGGACGCTGTGCGTGCGGTGGAGACGACCAGTTTTTTAATCGCTCCATCCATACACCGCTTTCCTTCTGAGGATAACATCATTCCATAAATGAGCAAGGGGGCAATAGCTCTTACCGTACATACATTTCATTTCGAGAATGATTACCTCACTTCACGACGAAATGGAACTTGAAACTGCCTTTTCACACATTTTGAAACAACGGAAACCTTGCACACAGAAAATGCTAGACGCCTCAAGGCAGGCCCCTAGACGAGCCATGGGCTCGTTGTTGCTCCTCATATCTTTGGCCACCTTAGCGACAGCGCAATGCTCCTTCCAAATCTCACAAGGGTCTCCATGTGGTAAACTCTCAGCATGCTACCTGATCTCCTCCCTTTACGTCCATTCTGAAACACCACGCTAGGTCCAGAATACGTCGGCTTCCCGGTCTTAACAGCTTCCTTCCCCTCTGAAGCTGCCTTCAACCAATTCCTCGCCACCCTCACTCCAACCGCCGTCGCTAGCACCTTCACCACTGCATTTGGCTGCGCGAGTCCCGATGTCAGTATTTTGCAATACCAGCTCTCGTTCTGGTGCAGCCGCGCCGCCTACGAGGCTACCCAAAGAGGCTGCAGCACCAGCGCGGCCACTGGTACTCCGGCAGCTCTCTGCGCAACGCAGTGCGCCAACAGCGCTGCGAGCATCGCGGCCGTAATCAATGACGCGCAGGGGTGCCCCGCGAACGAGAAGCTCGCGAGTGCGCGCGCAAATCTCGTCAACAGTTTCAGCACCGCATGCAACAACTTTGCGGGAGCGGGCGCGACTTGCTTACCCGGGAATGCGGCCGACAATGGAGAGTGCGGTATGTCCTTCAACAGGGGAAAATTTTTCAGGTGGAAGGCTCACATCCATGGTATTTAGGCTTTTTGGACCCCGTGACTGCGTGTGCGATGGCCATCAACAGCGGGAATGCATGTTGTCAGTCCAAGTTCCCGTCCAAGCAGGCTGTGGTCGACGCACCTGCTACCACCACTAACGCAGCTGCCGCTGCAGCACCTGCCGTGGCTCCAACAGCCAATATTAACGCCAACACAACAACGGCGGGAAACACCGTTAAGCCCGCGTCCAAACAACCCGACAGCAAACCGAACGGCCCCTTAATTGCTGGCCTCATCGTGGGCGTCCTCGCGGCCCTCGTGGCCTGCTACGCCGCCTATGTGCTCTACCGCCGCCGTCGCACACGGCAGGCCCTCTTCCAGCAGTACATGATCGAAAAGCGCCCCTATAGCACCACCTTCAGTCCCACGGGCAGCGCGCTCGCGCTCGAGCCCACGGGGAACAGCAGGTTCGGGGCCAAAGGCGGGCGGGAGGACGCGGTGGGAAGCCTTAGGAGCGGCGGGGCGGCTCTGATGAGTGGGGTACCGGATAGTATTAACCGGCCTGAAAAAGCTGGTGCGGGGACGGTGGGTACGGGTTCGGCGGCTGTGAGTCCTGGGGCTGGGAAGACTAGAATTGTGCGAGTGGTTCACCCGTACCGAGCTGTGTTGAACGATGAGTTAACGCTGGTGGTTGGGAATGACGTGATTATGACGAAGGAGCATAATGATGGCTGGGCTGATGGGTGAGTGATGTTGTGCGCGGTGAAGTTTTTATGATATCGCTGACAATGCAAGTCTTGCAGTATCGATCCCGTCACTGGAGCCCGAGGAGTGTTCCCTACTACGTGTGTAATGGACCCAGATGAAGCCGCAGCAGCCTCCATCGCCAAGAAGGAGTTCCGTTTGAGTGCCCGTCACTCGTCCATCTACCGCAAAAGCACCTCGAACAGCCCACCGGGCAGTAAGCCGTCCAGTCAAACAAAGGACAACCGCCAATCCCTCTTCTCCTTCGCAAGCAACGCAAGCCGAAAATCCATCAACAAGCACACGTACCGCGTCATTCACAACTACGTCGCGGCCCTCGACGACGAGCTCACACTCACTGCTGGCAACGACATCATCGTCCAGCAAGAATTTGACGACGGCTGGGCAAAGGGCATGGAACCCGCTTCAGGCAAGATTGGTCTCTTCCCAATGACATGCGTTGCGCGTGCGGATGATGTCAATGCGGGCACCGCAGTCAACAAACACAGCAGCGTATATACCAAGCGCACAAGTTCCATCAGTCGCCGCAGTACCATCATGCGGCCCGAGTCAACGATTACGCCTCCAGCGCCGCCTGCCAAAGACGCGGAGAGCGTTGTGGTGGTTCATGCTTACGATGTGACAGATAGTGATGAACTGGCTCTTGTTGTGGGCCGGACGATTCTGCTGATTGAGGCATTTGATGACGGATGGGCAGAGGGAACGGATACTTTGACGGGAAAAACGGGAGTCTTCCCAATGGCGTGCGTCGCCCGATTGTCCGCCGACACGGTAGAGTCCGTCCCACCAGCTCGGCCTGAGAATTTTGCTAAGAGGCGCAGCAGTATCAAGTCCGTGGCCAGGAATGAGACGCGGTTAAAGATTGTGCATCAGTACAATGCCACGCAATTGGATGAGCTGACCCTGGAGGTCGGGAAGGAGTTGGTTCTCATTAAAGAGTTTAATGATGGATGGGCTCGTGGGAAGATTGTTGGATCTCAGAAAGTCGGTCTTTTCCCTTTGGTTTGCGTGCAAAAGTGATTATAAGTTGTTACTTTAGAACCTTTTTTATAAAATATTGACTGACGATCGCAATTTCGGACCGGCTTGTTGAAACCTGACATGGCAGATGCTTTTTCAAATCTCCTAAAAAAATGAGGCCAATGCTCTGACTGACGTCAATGTCACGAATGTTGTGAGACGAACTCCGAGCTGATTCCGCGTTCATGCAGGTAATATCTTCACGATATCAGCATTCTTCCCGAACCCATTTCGGGACACTGCCAACCCTAGCTCCTCAATCCAGACATTCGTGTTGTCATGGTCGTATCCAACATCTAGTCCGTCCTCAAAAGCCTCTCCAAAAACAGATTGTGGCCCCATCGATCGCCTCATCCTGTTCACCGTCACACACGCGCAAGGAGAGCAAGTGTTACATTTTGACGTCAGTAATCGGTATGCATTTCCACACCAGAGCAAAAATGTGGTGGCTTTAAGATGGGATGGATGCTGGTTCCAAGAGAGTCTCTGAGGGGTCTGACCCTCATTGCCAACCGTTAGTTCCCCATCAGGTGGCACTCATGATTATTGCGTGGCTGGAACAATTATCATCACAATCTCCGTTGTCCAACCATCAACATGTTGGCAGAAGAAGCGGCGAGCCCGACCATTGAGCTCGCTGAGATGGTGAGGGAGATTGGCTTGTAGAATCGGGTTGCTGGCAGATATCGGTGCTGATGGTAACCAACGGTTGTTTCTGACCATTCTTCCCCCGCATCGTGCAACAGAGGGACCCGCATACCTTCTCCATCAAGGGCATTCCCCTCACCTACATTCATATGCTGGTGGCGGATTGGGGCGGACGAACGACACTGGAGGGCTTAACGACCACGGAAGTCTGTCGCCGCCACGTCATGCCAATGACCGCCCATACGGGACTCTCTCTCTGCGCACAGCTCTTTGTGGCCGCAGCAGACTCTATGAGCAACAAAGTCTGCAAACGGACTGTCACCACTGTCACCACGCGATTCATTGCCAATGTCACGTCAAAAACCACAACCATCTCAACTACCCTTTCTCCCTACCGATCATCCTGTCCGGTTCAAGACGCACACTGGTTCGTCTCCCACGCATGGCAGTTTAGATTCCTCGACGTCCTCGACGCCCTCGACGCCTTTTGCGACAAGCAGGCAATTGACCCAGCCACAACCATCTTCTGGATGGACCTCTTCTCCAACTCGCAACACGACACACACAAAAAGGAATTCAAATGGTGGCAAACCACGTTCATGAACGCCATCCGCCGCATTGGGAACGTGGCCATGATTATGCAGCCGTGGGACGACCCGCTCCCACTCACACGCTGCTGGTGTATTTTTGAGCTGTATGCTGCGAGTGTGACGGGAAGCAATTTTCAGGTGCGTTTGTGTTGTGACTTGGAAACGCCTCGAACTACACCACTCATCCGATTAGTCTTCCAGGTCGCCATGACACACGATCAGACGGCCCGCTTCATGGAGGAGATGCGCAACGATCCGGAAACGTTCTTCAACGTGTTGGCCACGGTCCGTTGCGAGAAGAGCGCGGCGTTCTTGGAGGCAGATCGAGACAGCATTTTCGGCCTTGTGCGCGCAACACTTGGGTTCCAGCGGTTGAACCAGCTTGTCCTTCAGACCTTTGCATCGTGGGTCATCACTGGTGCGTGTTACTTGCGTTGGTCGGACCTTCGGTGCCCGTTCTCACCGAAGAAGTGTTGCAACAGCATTGGAGTATGAGGCCAGAAACTCGGATGGATTGGATCAATTGCAATGGTTAAATTCGCTGGGCACTTTCTACAACTTTGAAGGTCGTGCATCAGCCTCCGAAGAAATGCAAGCACAATGCCTCAAAGCTGCATTGAAACTCTGCGGCAAGGAACATCCAACCACGATTGATCTCATGATAAGCGTTGCGAACTCGGACGTCGACAATGGTCGCTTTAAGGAGGCCAATTACTTACTGACGGAGGCCCTAAATGCCAGTCGCGCCACGAATGGAGAGTTTCACAATGTCACAATCAACATTCGTTTTATGTTTTCTTATCTGCACCGCCAGGAAGGGAGATACGATTTGGCTGAGGCCTCACTTGCAACTTGTTTCTCGGATTCCGAATCGCACCTCGGAGAACTGCATGTCATCACCTGCCAGATTCTTAACTTGATGTCCGTTTTGAAATTATCTCAGGGTCGCTATGATGAAGCAAAGAAACTTACGCAGGAATGTTTGAAGCGAAGACTTGCTGTTTTTGGTCCCCTTCATGCACAAGTTGTGATTTCAAGACACAATCTGGCAGCTGTGTTAAAATATCAAGGACAATTTGCAGAGGCAGAAGAGATCTTGCTGGACTGTCTGCAGATTTGTCGTAACGAGATGTCGGACTCCAGCGTCTTCGTCGTGATTTTCAGGACAGCATTAGCAAGATTGTATCACGCTCAAGGCCGCTACGATGAAGCCGAACCTCTGCTTTTGAATATTTATTCCTGGCGGAAAGAGCAGTTTGGAGACCTACATTCGACGACGTTTCCAATACGGAAAGATTTGGCTGAATTAGAGGAAGCGCGGGGCAACTATCAAGTGGCGGAAGCCATGCTTTCGCAGTGTCTCGCGGACTGCGAGAGCACCATGGGACAATACAATCCCTTAACGTTAGAAATCTGGAACAATTTGGGTCGCGTCTACTTGGCGATGGACAGGGCTGATCTGGCCAGGGACACAATCCACGCATGTCTTGCTCGGCGACGCGAGGTTCTGGGAGAGTTGCATCCGTCCACGCTGGAAAGCATGGCGATTTTAGCGTCCACTTTAGCAAAAGAAGGCAAGCGCGATGAAGCTGCGGATCTGCTTCAAAAGTGTTATGAAGGAAACTTGAAGGTGTTGGGATTACTGCATCCAAAAACGGTCGAGGTGCTGAAGGCTTTGGATTTGCTTCTATCCTTACCATAATTTAAATATGAATGAACGTGAGTTAATAAAGAAGTTGGATCTATTTACAAACTGTGGACGTCAATGGAACGGATAGGAACATTTGTCCTTCACCACAAGCCATAAAAGCAATTTTCAACATGTCCCCTGTGACAGCGCACCGCAAGCATAGCAAGTCCCACAATAGACTGTTCACTGGAATGTCCCCTTTCGCGTTTGAAGACTCACACCAGCATAAGCTCCTCCGCAACCGGCGAACCAAACAAGCAAAATTGCAGCGTATCGCTGAATCTCTGCGACAGCTACAGGAGCAGCGGGCGCTTGCGGCGGTGCAGAAGCAGCTGTTGTTCACACAAAAGATGGGTATGCGAGAACCCTACAAGGAGCGGAAGACCCCCAAGATGTTTGGGCGTAAAAGCTTGGAGGAAGATGATGTCATGGAATGGGACAGAGCCCTTGTTTGTAGACCCGGGCAAAAGTCGAGTAGTGTGCCCACCTTGTTTGGTCATGGATGCAATGACTTGAAACCAATCAAGCAAACGGTCCTCCATGCTCCTACCAAGCTAAAATACAAGCAACTGAAGGCGGCACCAGTCTGGGAGAAGCAAGTGCAGGCTCGACCATCCAAGCAATCCTTCGGGGAAGTCAAATTTCACTCCCACGGGCATAGGCGCCCGAGCCAGATCCAAATCAAGTACTCTCGTTTTCATAACCGCGACCAAGCCGCCCGTACGATTCAGCACTGGTTCCGTAGTCTTCTCACCCCCAGAAGGCATTTGCGTGAATTATTTGACATAGAACAAGCCTTGCATTCAGAGTTTCCTCAGAAGAAGAGTTTGTGGCGGCATCGCTTGCTGAATTGGGCGTCATCCCTTGATGGTGGCGCTGGTGGAAATCGTTTGGGTTCGAAGAGCAACAAGCACCTACTGGAAGTTGAAGAAAAACTCATGAGGATACTCTTAAAAGCAGATGGGGTTGAAAGTGGTGGATTTGCGATTGTGAAGGAGGCTCGGAAGTCTTTAATCCGCGAAGTGCAAGCGTTTCTCGATGACGTTGAAAAAGTCAAGAAGGCTGTCATTGCGCGCGCGCAATAATTTCCTCGTCTCCACCCGTTTTTGATAATTAAATCTGTCATTATTGGCTATCCATGGAAGCTTCATTTATTTCCAATACATTGTTTGATATACTATTCGAACACCATCCTCGTCCCTTGGTCCGCCATCCGGCCCATCCTCGTCAGACGAGACATCAGGCAATAGTGCAAAGGCTCGCGCTTTCCTCCTTGCTTTGACGCGTTCGACAAAGACCCACTCATCCAACTGATTAGCAGGCGCAGAAGCAGCACTGCATTCCCCGGTTCCAAACAGCACGATATCTGCCTCCTCAAAAATGACACCTTCCACAAGTTCCCAAAACAATGCATGATATGCGCCTTCTCCAAACACATCCCTTTCATCAAACAGCATGCTCACATCCAACAAGCCATGGATACGCTTTCGCAGATACCAGTACACATTCAGCAAATGCCTCGGCGGTGGATCCATCGAGGCCGCGCCAGTCGCCTTGCTCGGCTTCGTAAATACGTCCGCCGCGTCATAGCGAGGAAAAAGGCTTGTACTCAGGTAGACATGTGCACTCAGCCGCGGTTCATCCTGAAGGCTCGGCGGTGGCGCGGCATTGAGTGTTTCTAGGAACGCTGCGTTCCAGTTCTGCATTTTGAGGCTACGCTTCAGGTGGCGAAGGAGAGAGGCTGCACAGGGTAAAGCGGATTCTTGCGTTAGGCCGTTGAGGTTCCAGCGGAGGGCAACGAGGGGGCGGTTTGTGGATCGAATGGCGGTGCGGATGAGAAAGAACTAAGAAAGCTGGTTTAGACCTTATAGTATTCAATGTACAACATACTCACCACATCCTCGTTTGGAAACATGTAGTCGGTCATGATTGAGTTAATCATGGAAGAAGGAAAGAGTCGATTGTGGCCTTGCTTCCTTGCCACGAGCAGATCGGCTCGCATAACATCTGCATTCACCACCAGCGTGGTGACGACATCTTCAACAGACTTTTTATAAGAGGTTATAATTTGTCGCGTTGTCTTTTTGTTCTCGACTTTGCCACTTTCCCCCCTGCCACCATTGATGTGGGTTTGAAGCTCGGAATCATCCTCTGTATCATCATCAGAAGCGTCAATCGCATCTGAATCGACTGCATCTGACTTGGATGCTGAAGCTGTAGAATGCACAATTTCAATTTCAGCTAGGGGATCTGAAATAAGTGGGCTGACGAGGCAGATGTCCGAAACCGTTGATGCCAAACGTGCTTGGTCTACGACCAGTGGAGATAGTTCCTTGTGGTTTAGCTCAGAGAGCCAGTCCGGCCAAGCAAGCTTTAGGGTGAAATTTTGTCAGCAACGACCGGCACCAAGTACACAGGACGTCGCATACATCATCGTGCTCAGCACTGCAAGTCACTCCCTCGTCGACATTTTTCAAGAACGCAATAGAAATAAGGTCCTCTTGCGTTGAGTTCCTTCGCGCGTCTAAATGCGCTTGCCAGACATCAAATTCGACTACATCAAGGAACTCTGATAGCGGCGCAACAACCGACCCTGACCTGACAGAATTTCCTTTTTCCACGCCGGTTTTTGCATTCAAGGGGTGAATCTGCAGCCACTGAGAAAGCGGAACTGATCCCAAAAACGGTGCTGCTACCAAGGTGGCTGAGTCCATTGCGTCAGTGGACCAAAACTGTGGCAGAGAGGGAAGAATGAGAGTTCGATTCAATGTTTGCGCAATAAGCGTCCACTCCGCAAAGAGGTGTAGGGAGGGCGGGATGGCTGAGAGGGCGAGATATCGACGGCGAGGTGGAGGAAGCTTCCAAGCTTTTGAGCCTTCTACACTTCCAATTTCATGGATGAGTGAAATGTTGTTTTTCTTTGCTTGCGGAGATTGGGATGTAACTTTTGTGCCGGGGTTCGCTGGAGGCGAGCTTGACAGCAGATTCCCAGCAATCATTGGGACAAACGCGCCCAGACATAGCATCAGCAACGCAAATTTCGCAAGGCTTGTGACAAGAGCATCGCGCGCATTTTCTTTTAGCGCTTTGACGTGGGCGCCTTCACGGCGTGAAATGTGGGTCTTGGTCGCGATTTGTTTACGCAACGCAATGGGCACAATTTGTCGGATCATTTTTCACATCGATTCTCATTTCCTTTGTCTTAGAATATCAGTTAATAATTTATTGACTCATGGCACATTTCTTCCATTCATCCGTTTTTCGTGAAGATCTCACCACAATGAGTATCACAGGAGTCCCATTGAGCTGCTTTATCTACGGCATCTGCGCAGAGGCCTCGTTCCGCGGCATGATCCAAAGCGGCCCGGAACTTCTTTCTCACCTTCGGGGTGAGGAACCGGGAAGCGCAATCCTCATAGCGACTGTCTTCATCTTCAACATGTTAGCTTTCGCAAATACCGCGGTGTTCATCCCACTTCTGAATCTCAACGAAAACGATTGCGCGAGCCTCAATACGGCGGGACTCGTCACGTGGCACGCATTTTTTATTATTTTTGGTAAGGTTTCAAGGAACCCTTGCTCGTGTGAGTTGACATAATGGGTACAGATGGCTTCGTTATGTTCAAGTCCTACGTGTGCGTGCGCAGAAATCTGTATTTCAAGATCATCTGTATTATCGCACTTCTGTATCGTATTGGATGGACGATTGCAGATTTGATGTTCACTGGTGGTACATGGGATTCAGAGAACCAGGTACGTAAATCAATCTTTTCGAAAAACTCGGAAACTATTAAGCACATGTCCCCCTAAAGGCTTGTGTCTATGCGGCCAATTTTCAGACAGGATTACATTACACGATTGCGGATATCATTTGCGATGCACTCTCCACGGTGGCAGCTGTCTACATGATGATTCAAAATAGGGAAGGATTGAAAGGAATTACTTCCGTTTTTAAGGAAGTCATGTCAGAGAACGGTTAGACCTTAGATTATTCGATTCTATTTTGACAATCTGACTGGCATGAGCACAGTAGTTCGCTCCGGACTCGTTTTGATTGTCAACGCATTTGTTATGTACCTCAATTTGTACTCCACTGACCTTGACTTGCTTACCAATGTGTGGGGCGTACAAAACTATGTGTACATATGGCTTATGAATATGGAATTGTTTTACAGTTGAGTAACTTCATTGATATTGTGACCATGAAGGTTGTTCAATTGAATCTCATCTGAAAAGGGGATAACCGGAGGAGAAAACAATATTCTCAACATCAGGTGTCTGCGACTTCAGCAGCCTCGAATCGAGGCAAGGAACGACAGTCCAGAAGTGCTTCCGCTCATTAAATGCTGCTACTTATTTTTTGCTACGAAAAGGTTGTTCAACACGGATTTTGGTCTCATTGCTCATTATTTTCATTTTCGAGTCTTCTTCCTGTTTTCAATGAAGTAAAAGTTTGGCTCTAGCAAAGTTTTAGGCCTAGAAGTCACAACTGGCACGTTCCCTTCCTCATGAAAATCTCATTGAGGCCATGGACATCACCGGCTTCCCACTTAACTGCTTTATCTACGGCATCTGCGCGGAAGCGTCGTTTCGCGGCATGATCCAAAGCGGCCCAGAACTTGTGTTGCACCTTCGGGGCGAGGAACCCGGCAGCGTTTTCCTGGTCGCGACCTTGTTCGCGTTCAACACGTTCGCCTTCCTGAACATGGCCATGTTTCTCCCCGTTCAGAATCTACTCGAGCATGACTGTGTGAGCCTTAACAAGGCAGCACTCTTCACGTGGCATGTCTTTATGATTATTTTCGGTAATATTGCGAAAACACCCCTTGTCGATGTCAAACCTGACAATGAAAATTGCCAGACGGCTTCGTCATGTTCAAGTCATACGTGTGCGTGCGCAAAAACTTCTACTACAAGATCATTTGCATTCTCGCTTTTCTATACCGGGTGGGACTGGGAATTGCCGATCTCACTGTAACGGGTGGTGTGTGGAATCCCGTCAACAAGGTTGCATGAAGTTCTCGTTGCAAACAATCATAAAGCTCATTTAAAACCCCGATCAGACTTGTGACTACGAAACCAACGGGCTAGTGGGATTTCATTACACAATTGCCGACATAATTTGCGACGTATTCGCCACAGTGGCCGCTGTCATCATGTTGATACAAAACATGGCTGGATTGACCAGCGCCGCTTCCGTTTTTAAGGAGGTGATGTCCGAAAATGGTGGACTTGCTTTTTATCGATGAAAAGGGGAACCCTGATCGCTGCCTTCTTTAGTGTTCCGCTCGGTCTTCGTGTTGGTCGTCAATGCGATCATACTGTACTTCTTTTTGTATCCCAACAACCTGGACTTGGTTTACTCTGCTTGGGGCATGCAAAACTATGTTTATATTTGTCTCATGAATATGGAACTGTCTTACAGTTGAGCATGTTTGATTTCGTCACAACTCATCGTTTTTTTTCCTCACCTTCATCTACCTGCACAGGGGATACCCGCAGGAAAAGAATCGTTTCCCAACAGCTTCCCGTTGTTACCTCCGCGCCCTCACAACGGGGAAACGAGTGGCATTCCCGAAGCACTTCGGCGCTATAGGTAACAAGCTTCAGTAAATTGTACACGCTTGAATCTAATCTCCTTCTCCATATTTGTCATATGCCATGTGAAAGATTTTGTATCGGTTGGTTGCAGCTTGTTATATTATTACTTCCCCTCATTGTTGTACAGGAAAAATACAAAGTGCAAGTCATGACCTGCCGACTAAACTCATCTTGGTGGTTCCATGAATCACACTGCACATTTCTCCTCATTCAAAGCATCTCCCAAGCCTCACTAACAGGTGGGGAGACGCGGAATCTCTAAAACAAAGAAAGAAGAGGTGCATTGCCTCACATGGTGTGTATGAATGATTGCAGAGACTTATTGAAGGCTTGTGGTTTAGAGTTTAGCTAGAGCGTCAAGGGAAACAGATGCATGGTCTTGGTATCCCCCAAAGGAATGCTTCCTGTCATGCCTTCTTTCTTATCCCTTCTAATCTTATATGCTTTTAGAGGGACCACACAGAGAGCAAAGAGGGAATAAGGGAGTGAGGGAGGGAGGGATGTGGATGCACAGCTCCATTTTCGGACAAAAGCGCCTGGGCATTATCGTATGGGCCTTCATCTTTTTCCACCGAGAGAGTGTGCCGCCGATGAGCCGCAAGCAGCGCGACCACGACTGGACTGAAGTCGGGTCAGACGAGGACGAAGAGGGGGATCACGTTGACGTGGAGGAGAGCACAGCGACGGGCTTCGCAGCGCTGCGGAGACGAGTCGAGGCCGAGACCGCCGCCGCTTCGGACACCAGAAACAGCATCTTTCGCTTGGAGAGCGGGACGCTGAAGCACGGCGTTGCGCTGCGAGAGTACCAGGTGACCGCATCTCCGGACGTGACTCACCCTCGGCTGACAAGGCACTTCGCGTCACTTCCAGACAGACGGCGTCGCCTGGCTCTCACGTCGCTTCGCGGCAACCGCGAGCGGTGGCGCCATTCTCGGTA
Source organism: Chytriomyces sp. MP71 (assembly GCA_025201725.1). NCBI lineage: Eukaryota > Fungi > Chytridiomycota > Chytridiomycetes > Chytridiales > Chytriomycetaceae > Chytriomyces > Chytriomyces sp. MP71. The sequence goes on along the minus strand of MU614810.1, from coordinate 3,899 downwards.
CGTTGGTCTGCACACTGATGTTCTCGTTTCAAGATCTGAACAAACTCTGCCCAATACTTCTTAAAATGTCGCATTCATTTTCAGCCGATGAAATGGGTCAGTGACGCTCATCTTTCTTCCTCATCGCGTCTCCTGTGCCCTGAAATATGTTGAAAAAAAAGGCCTCGGCAAGACTCTTCAAACCATTGCATTCCTACTCCATATAAAGAACCACAACCTGAAATTCCACAATGCCAAATACCTCATTGTCACTCCCCTCTCCGTGTTGCACAATTGGGTTGAAGAAATTGAAAAGTTTGCACCGCCTGGCGTTGTCAATGTGTGCAAATACCATGGTACAAAGGAGGAGCGCACCCAACTGCGCGAGGACTTGAAAGATGGACAGGTAAGAGCCTTTTTGAAATGAAAGGAGGTTTTTCTCACATCGTCATGCCCAATGCGCCAGCTGTCCTTCCATGTCCTCCTCACAACATATGAAACCGCCATCTCAGATTCCGACTTTATTCAATCAATACAATGGAAGGTGCTTGTTGTGGACGAAGCGCATCGTCTCAAAAACGCGGAGTCAAGACTCTACCTGTCACTTAAATTGCTGCAAACTCCAAAACCTTTCGTTGTCTTGCTCACTGGCACACCCATTATGAACAATCTCATGGAGCTTGAAGCTTTGCTGTGTTTTGCTTGTCCGAATGTGTTTGGAGAGGTGCCTGTGGGTAACTTGGAAAGAATGGCAGAATGTCTGGACGAAGGAGACGGCGTGCGTAACAACAAGGGAATGGGGAAGTTCTATCACTTCCTTCAGCCGTGAGCAAATATCCTGTTTTGCTCTGCGTTTTTTCGTTTCCAAGTGACCTTGAGTTTCATTTCAGCTTCATGCTACGACGCGACAAAGAAACCGTGCTCACATTGCCACCTATGACGGAAACAGTTTTGTATACACGTCAGCGCCATTTATAGAACCTTCATCATTGTTCTGTCCTCATTTTTTTTTATGGCAGCCATGACTGCTTTGCAACGAAGTCTGTACAAGTCGATCCTGACGAAAGACTTGTCTGCATTTGACAGTACTCGCAAGACGGGACTCATGAATATATTGATGCAACTGCGAAAGTGTTGCAATCACCCGTATTTGTTTGGTAATAGTAAATTTCTGCTGAAACGGTTGATATCTCAAACGCAGTACAGATGGTATTGAGCCGGAGCCGTTTGAAGCTGGCGACCACCTCTATCAAGCGTCTGGAAAGTTGGCCGTGCTCGATGGCATTTTACAACACCTCCATGCTAATGGACACCGCGTGCTCATCTTCTCACAAATGACTCACATGCTAGACATACGTGTGTTTATCCCCTTCATCTTTTTCGAAGTTTGCCTTGGCTAAACCCCACCCCCGCTGTCCAACCTTAGTCCAAGACTACCTGACGTACCAAAACTACACCCTCGAACGCCTCGATGGCTCCATTCGCGGTCAAGACCGTGCAAACGCCGTGCACCGCTTCACAGCCTCCTCCTCGAAAGGACCTTTCGTCTTTCTCCTCAGTACGCGCGCAGGTGGTGTCGGACTCAACCTCACCGCCGCGGACACAGTCGTCTTCTTTGACAGTGACTTCAACCCCATGATGGACATGCAGGCTGCGGTACCCAATATGTTTGCATCAAAAACCTCCACATAGCATTGAAAACATCACACCTCCTTTAGGCCCGCGCACACCGCATGGGGCAACCCAACCCTGTCCGTGTGCTCCGCCTCCTCACAGAGGGTAGTGTGGAGGAAGTGCTCTTCCGCCGGGCGCGTGCCAAACGCGCACTCAGCGGACGCGTTCTGGGCGACGGGGCCGCGGATCTCGTTAGTGCGCTGCGGTTTGGGCTGGACGGGATCGTGCGAGATGGGAATCCCAGTGGAGAGGGGGACTTCGCTGCGCGCGTGGACGCGCTTGTGCGGGAATTTTGCGCGGGACCATCTGGTGGGGTGGTGGATGTGGCGGAGGAAGGCGATAGGGAGGAGAGCATCTACGTCTATGAGGGGAAAGATTATAAGCGGGATGAGGACGCGTTGGAGCGGCTTCGTGGGGAGGTCTCTGCTGCGGTTGCGCCACAGGTGGATGTGGCAGAAGTCGGCAGGGAACAGAAAGCGCGGGAAGCGAGGATGCGGAGGGATGCAAAGGTGAAAGAGCGATGGGCCAAGATAGGTTACACTTCGTATGCACTTGAGGACGAGAGGGGATGGGAGGATGCTGAACTGGAATCTTTATCCGGCAACGATGGATGGGAGGAGGGTGACGATCAGCTTCGTTTGAGACCCTCTGATGATGACGCAAAGGACTGGTTTACTTACAAGACGGGTTCCATCACAGATCCTGCCGTTACAGCAAGAGAAACAGGTATCATTGTCCAGTTGAGTGCCGCGTTCTCTCTCTCCTTCCAGCCAATACCATTTCGCTTGCTACTTATTACTCATGTTCTGTAGTGTGGTGGATGACTCTGGTAACTGGCCTGACCGCGGCGTGTTTGGAGCTTTGAGTCAGTTAGATCCAAACCTTGCCGCGTACTACATTGCGTCTCATGAAGCAAAAAATTTATCTCTGGGATCTGCTCACTTGCTTCACAACGACATCAAGTCAAGGTCGGGTGGCACATTGCGAGTTTGCTTCATTGTAGCGCAAAAACGTAGTCGCGATGGATCTCTTGGTGAAATTCGATTCCCAGATTTACAAGCCGGGCTGCTGAAGCTGGGAAATGCCGCAAAATTGATGAAGGGTAATTGTAAACACTGTGAATGAATCAGTCAACCTAATTGAACGTTATCAGCATCCGTGCATCTTCCGCGGTTTGGTCAAGACACAGCCTTGTTTGACTGGTATCAAACGGAACGCATCATTCGAAAATGCTTGCCTGCGCGACGCGTCCAAACTGTATTGTATTACTTTCGCAGGAAAGCGATCTCCCGCAATGTTATTGTGCCCTCCCCTGCGGGCAGCAGTAATGCCACGGCTCCAGTATTGAAGCGTGCAAACTCAATAGCAGTATCGTCATCCTCTGATGGAGCCAAGCTCCTGAAGAGGTCTTCTTCCACGATCGAGAATGACAATATCAAAAAGCCAAGAAGCTCAACAACTTCTGATTCATACCAGTCTGAAACAGCGGCTATTCCAGACGCACTTATTGATCCAGACGCAATTGTTCAGCCAGACAGGGACAAAGGAAAAGTAGTAGTCTTCATGTATGATGTTCGTGACACTGACATACAGAAAGCCGTCCTTGAACGTGTTTACAAGCTGGGTGGCACTGGTATTGGCAACTGGGATAGACAGCGTGTGACGGTCGTTGTGGTTCCCAACGCAGCAACCAAAGCGGATTTGTTGGATGGTAGTAAATCTACTGTGTCTGTCATGACAGTGTCCGAATTTCTTCAGAAATAAACTTGACTCACTCTCGATAAAGACTTCAGCGCATTGCCTGCACTCGCCTTGAACCATAAAATATCGTCCGTTAATTTTTGACTTTCCTTGGTTAATAGAGTAGGACGTGTTCACTACACCATTTATGTCTTCAAGGCTTTCCTTCTTTTATGTCTGTCATTTTGCGGCACGTTCATCACTTCAATACAATTAAGGAAGACCACCCACCAGCTAGTGGCAGCGAAGGAAGGGGTTTTTGCAAAAATTGGCTACACTATCCTTCGTTGCCCTCCCACACGGCAATCATTAGTAAAAGGCGAAAGATTGAAGCGTAGATGCGATTCAGCCGGAGAGGAAGTGCTGTTAGCGAAGACCAGTGGAGGACTTTATACTCCTGCCGGGTGTAGGAGGATTGTTTTCTCGTTTTGACCGCTTTTGGGTCTGTGGAGCGTTCTGCATCTTTGTTGTGTCGTTGGTCACACTTGTTCCTGTTGTACCCGCCT
>MU614809.1:0-36508 GCA_025201725.1 Chytriomyces sp. MP71 | reverse complement strand
GTGGAGGGGGGCCGTTGGCGGATGGGGCGGGAGGGGGGCGGCTGGGCGTTGTCGTCCTGTGTGTTGGGGGAGCGGAAGTCACGGCGGGGCGGTGGCGCGGTGTTTACGGCTGGGGGGGTCGGTGCGGCAGAGGTAACTGGCGTTCGCTGAGACCTGGCGCGCTGGGGCGCCGGCTGTGCGCCGTTGCTGAGTGCGTTGGCGCCGGCATTGTCTGCCGGCGACGAGCCAGCGCTGCCAGTGTTTGCGCCTGCGCCCCACAGGCGCCCCATGAAGCCGCCGCCGCCGCTGCCGTTGCTGCTACTGTTGTTTGCGCTCATTGCGTCTGACTGTTGATGCTGGTGTGGATGCCGCCTGGATCGGGTTGGTTGGACTCAGGACTCGCGGAGAGGGGGACGGTGCGTGCGACCACACAGCAGCGTGGGTGACTCGAACGAGGATGCTGCTGCTGCTCTCGACCGCTGAGAGCGAAGGGGGCTGATCTCTTTGCCAGCGCAACAGCGAGAGTGGCGGGTCCGGTTGCAGAGTCCGTTCCAGAACGGCTGGTGCACCAAATTGGTTCACGAAAATTCTGTGCCCGTCTCCCGTCGCAGCCCCAAACACACGACCACCGTCACCTTCCCCCCACACACCTTACTTGCAACCGCCGCAGGAGGCCAGACTCCCCGTCAAAGCCCCGCTTGTCCCCGGTCGACAGCACCGTCGGCTCTTTCTGGCCTGACCCGCTACCAACGCTGACCCCCCCTAATGAGAGCAGACGCCGTCCGAAAGACGTCCGGATTCGCTTTATTCATCGAGAGAAAGAAAGAAGAAGGAGAATCCTTTGATCCCGACGTTGGGAGTCTACTGGAAGAAAGTTTCAACGCACGCTGACACCCTGCGCACCCCTCCGTATCTGCGGGTCCATTCCAATAAGAATCTGAATGAGCAGTTTGAGGCTACGGCCAACAGTAAATACTGTGGCAGTCAGGCTGTTGAAATCGACGCGGGATCGTGGGGTGAGGAGGGTAACTGGAGACGACGACGAGACTGAAAAGGGCAACACGGAAGAAGACGAAGAAGAAGGAGCACGAGAGAGAAAGGAGAGGGCCGATTTGAAAGCGGGCATTACGAGGTAGGCGTTCGCGGCCCACCAAGCACGGTTGTACGCCCAATGCCGTTGACTGTTTTCGTGCAGATAGAGTTTGTAGAAGCGGGAGAGCTCTGCAGGTGTGGCTGGCTTTCCGGTGGAGTGCGAGACTGTGTGTATGGGGATTGAGTTGTCAGTTATCTTGTATCCAAAGTAAACTCCTCCTCTGGATTATTCCACGCAATTCTACACACAGAAACCTGCGTGGAATTACACTCAAATCGATCCTGTTGCATTGGTTTGACTCACTCAAAGTGACGTCAATCTGCGAATCCCTCGCCCCATAAGTCATCGCTCAGTCGGTCGTTAAACACACCTGTTTGCTCGAATTTTGCCTTCTCTTCCGCAAAGTGAGTGTTGTTGTGTTCCCAGAATGCGTGGTGCATGCGCTGCAGCTCGCAACGCCTGTTGTGGTAGTCGAGGCTCTGTTCGTTTTAATGGTTTAAATGCAAGGCCTGTGGATTCCATGGCAAACAGTGGGTAGTTACCGTTGGCGAGGGGGCGGCTGCCTGTGGGTAGTGGTACTTCACGAGCCTGATCTGCGAGATGGGATGCGGACTCGACGCGAACACGGTCGTCCGGGACACGGTAGGTTCCCCGTTGGTATGCAAATGGGTTGCCGAGGCTATGTTGTCTGCGGTGGCAGTGGTGAAGGCTGCAGAGCGGAGACAGAGGCGGGATGGCAGCATCTGAGATCTTTTGTTACAAAAAGGCAAATCAGGAATATCGAGACAAGTATGGGACAAAGATCGGACTACCTACATATGGATGCATTGATTTTGACTCGGTTGAAGCGGGAGATAACCCTAACCTGTTTTGTTGATGAGACGGGTGATTTGGTCCTGCTACATGTTTGGGCATCATGGAACACGTCCGAGCAGGGCTACTATTTGGCTTCATTGTACGTGTCTTTAGCATATTTTTGTATGGTGGGCTCTAAAGACATGAAGAACATGATGAAGAAAACGATTGCAAGGAGGGTCTTCATAGTGCGCCAAGAGGATGCATGGCATGCCGCCGGTGTGCGCAAGTGGAGTCCGCAAGACCGAAATGCCTACTTTTATCTACGTTTCGCAGCCGAGAAGCTTGCCTGCATCCTGCTGTTTTGCGCGGGGCAAGCTTACTTTGACTTGTTTCCATTGCAAGAATCTGAGGACTGGCTCATCCATGACCGGTATATGTATGCGCAAAACTTTGTGATTGGCAGTTTGGGCATGATCTTGATGGAGTTCTGTGAGTGAGGGGCGCTGTCAAAGCAGATACCTTCTGAACCCAATCATTCCAAGGCTATTCAACTACCATGCTTTCGATTGCTTTTTTGACCCAGACTGAATATGCACCATTGTTCAATGCGCCGTATCTGGCAACCTCCTTGCGCGACTTCGTGAGTTCCAACAAACAAACAACAACTTTCCAACCCTGACCAAACCCTCTCAGTGGTCCCGACGCTGGAACCTCGTGATCAAAAGCGCCTTTCATGAATTCGTCTTCCTCCCCAGCGTGCGCGCCATGAAGCTCATTGAAACTGCATATGCTCTCAAATGTGTTCAGCCACAGCCAAAGAAGGCGGGCAAGGTTGCGCCATGGCATGCGGCTGTCGCCACCATGGCCGTTTTCTTTGTCTCAGGCCTGATTCACGAGTTCAATATGCTCTTTGTGTTCCTAGAGATACACCCTTTCGGGAACATGATGGCGTTCTTTTTGTTGAATGGCGTGCTTTGTATCGCGCAGGAATGGTTTCAGCGTGCGACAGGTTATGGAAAGCGTTGGGGCCGGGGATGGATGTGGAGCCTCGTTGGGTGGATGTGTGAGTTCCTGAGCTCAAGTCCGTGGACACATTCTTACCTTCACCTCAACAGGCACCATGTTCTTCTTACTGTTGATAAGTAACATGTTCTTCATGAGCGTAAACCATGTCCTGTACATGTGCCCGCGTATCGAGTTCTTGATTCGCTTGTTTCGTCAAGCGATGGCGACCACCTCCCCACAAAAATCTATATAAGGCGTCATTTCTCTTCCATTCTTTTGCGTACCCTTCGATGCGATGTGAAACAATAAATTGTTCAAACACAGTCCACGCTGCCAGGATAGTTATCTACTGATTTCTTTATTCTACCAATGATAGCAAGTTTCATGAAATCAGAGCCTCCATCTCTTTCACCAGGCGTGCCCGCTGGAGCAATAGAGCCTTCACGAACGGATTGCGCCCCCCTGTCTCAGCAGAACAGCGCAAAATGGTAGCATCTAACTCTTCAATTTCTTTCCTTTTCATGCTCATTGAGTCCAAGACACGTTTCGCCTCCGGTTGATGTTGATGCTCCGTCAAAAACAATGACGATGGAATTGACGCGACAGTGCTGCGTCGACGAATTCGCACCATTCCAGGGATGTCAACCGCGGAGGGGCGGGGCGGCTTTTCCACCTGTTCCAAAAACGTGTCCAGCACATCTGACGAGTTTCCAACACCTAGGACAGATTCATCCCACAAAACGTGTTTTTTGGAGGTTTGGCTGAGCCGTGAATCGTTGTCACAGATACTTGCAATCTTTGACACCTGCGACTTCAGCTTGGAAACACTTGAAATCAAGCATGTCTGTATTTCCGGAGGCTCAAATCCATCGGTACTGATTGGTTGGGTCACAGAAGCTTTAGCATAAACTTTCGTGATGGTTGTTGTGAGGGAGGCGCCATGTTCATTATTGAGTTCATATTGGCTGGTCGTGGACTCATTTCTTTCAAGCGTAATCGAACTCTTTCTAGCAACACGTCTTGCAGAAGAGAACGGCGGTCGTGCTGTTACCGCTTCGGTTGAATCCAGTAGGTCTGTGGAGTCCTGCTCCGGTGTCTCAACGCCAATCAGCTTTTTGAGAGGCCTCAGAACCAATCTCTTGAACCCCGGCCTCTTTCCTTCCGTATTGAACGTGGTGCATTCATGAAACGTGGGCTCGACAAATCCCAAAGAATCAGGGATGACGCTGTCACCACTCAACCCGCTCAGCCACCACCATGAGTACGGTGTGCTGGTCATGTACTCCACGCCCAATCTGTCCAGCGCGTTTGTGGCTTCACTCTGAGCTGGCTTGAAGGAGCGCGTTGGTGCGCTTGCAGCGGTAGCGGTGGCGGACGTGTGCGAACGCCCGCGGGTGACGCTCGTGACGCTGTTGCGACTGATTTGCAAGAATCGCGTTGTCAGGGAGGTTCGGTAGGATGAGTTCTCGCAGCAGCTGCTGTTTGATTCGTTATGGTTTAAGGGGCGTGGGAACGACGTGATGGAGCCGGATGAAGGCGATTCCGGAAGGATGGGCGGCCTAATATCACTGAGCCGTTCGAGAATAATATTGATATCGATTCCAACTTTTGTTTCCCTTTCAGTCGCAGATTCTTTGAGTTGTGACACAGACAAGCGGCCTACGACAGGTGCTAAAGAGTTGCGGACGGTGGCTAATGAATCTCTCGAACGAAAGGGCAATGTATATTTGGTAATGGACGAATTTTGCCTCTGTTCAAGACCTTCGGCGTTGTCATCAACTGTTGCTTCAATGTCAGGAATACTGCTCAGGCTTCCCAACGTTTCTTGAGACTCATATATATTGTCAAGTATTTGATCGACACTGGAACTGTGAATGCGCTTCTTGGTATGAAATGCAGTTTGACTGCTGGGCAGTTTGGCCTCTACTTTTGACGGTGACGCGGGAACAACGACAGGCTTAAGAAGCTCTTCTTCTGATAAAATGGTCTTAACGAGCTCTATAGACTCGGAACTTTGAGACAGACTGAGGTCTTGACTGGTATACAATTGAGATGTTGATCCTTGAACGAGTGTGAACTGCGTTGAATCCGATTTACCGACTTTATCGACCTTCTCCTTCTTCTTGACGGTGAACGACTTTTTGAGGGTTACCATGAAAGTTTCGGGTTCATCGGTCGCTGTCTCGGAGTTTTGTTTGGTCGAACTGCCTTTCAAGCGAAAGCGACCCAAGGAAAACTTGCTGTTCGCACTCTTTATACTTTGCGAATCCCCGTCACGCGGCAAATTCTTGCCTGCCCTTTCATTTTCCTCGCCTTGCCCTTCCTCGAGCTCTTTGCTGATGACTTTGCCACCAGCTGAGGTCACAAGCTCTGCGCCGTCAATGTCCACTTGGAGCACAGGAGCATCCGGATCCATTGTAACTGTCCTACCACGGCCAAAAGTAAAGGCGCGTTTGACCGTAGACATGATTTGAGTCGGTTCCCTTTGTCGAGAAGTTGTTGCGAATCCTGTCGCTGAGGAACTTGACCGCGAGTGGATTTTCATAGACAGCATGGACGGCGTTTTAAAGAGGCTGTAACTTCGGAGGGCCTCCAAATCCTGCTTCTTGGGCCCGGCCATAAGGACAAAGAGTCTAATGTTTGCGACCGGAATTGTCAGGACAAAATGATCGAAAAAGAAATAATCTATTGAATCATCAGCAAAGTCGCAATCGAAGTTTACGCCTTTGGACTTGGATGCGGAATCTCTGGTCCTTGAAAGGCAATTCCCCACTGCACCATCCAGGCTGCTGTCCCGGCCTCACGCGCCTTCAATCTCTTGGCTGGGTCCACGTTAATCAAGCTATTCAAGAATTGCTTGCCTTCCTCACTGAGTGCATTGTATCGAGGGTCACGCATCGCGAGCAGACGCGGTTCTTGGTCATCGAGTTCGATCGCGCGACCCAGGAGGATATGAACGAGGCAGACTCCGACGCCGTACATATCGCTTGATTTTCGGAAACGTGCGCCGTCCAAAACGTCAGGAGCAATATGAGCCGGCCTCTATACTCCCATTTCAGAATCTGAAATGAATGAAGGTCAACGAGACACACCTTCATAAATTGGGATCCAAGGCGACCAGATCCTGAGATGTAGCAAGCAATTCCAAAGTCCGCAAGTACTGGAATCGTCATGAGTTCTTGAAGCGATTCGTTTCCAGACAGCGGTTTTCGGAGCAGTACATTCGCCTGAGTTTTGGAATCAGTCCTTGGATAAAACGCAAAACATCAAAATAGTGCTCTCACTGGACGAATGTCGCGATGAAGAATGTTTTGACCATGCAAATACCGAACTGCATCCAGGATGGGCGCCATCATCCAGGCGCCTTCCTCCTCTGGAACCAGTTTCGGCAAGGCATTCTCCAAATCTCCACCCGAGCAAATCTCAAACACCTGATAAACCTTTTCCTTCCCCTCCCAGAAATCAAGGAGCCGGATAATATTAGGGTGCGCACGAGTCCGCTGCAGAATTTCCACCTCGCGCCGAAACGACGCGCGAACGTTTCCATCCACTAAGCTGACCGTTCCCATGGACTTGAGTGCCACGATGGCACCAGTGGCATTGTGCAGACGGAGGGAAACGGTGCCTTGCACGCCGTGGCCGAGGATTTTAAGGTGCCTGTATTCCATTTTTTTCTGGCGCGACGGAACGTAGTGGTCCGCAACGAGGGCGAGAAATCCGAGCGGAGAAGCCTTGATGCGGGTGGGGTTGTGGGTTTCAGGCTTGGTTGCTCTCAGGTTTGGAACGGAGTTCCGCTTCATTATGCTTGATGTGAATTTCGCGAATGATTTGAAGTCCTTGAACAAAGTGAATTTCTTCAACGTATTTGCCATGGAACTCTCTGAAGTAGACGATGAGAGTGCGTTTTGTGGGGACGCTGTCGCGTTTGTCACTGCGGTCGAAGGCATGACGGCCGCAGTCAGGGTCGGGCGGGGAAGGGACTGAGTCCCGATTTCACTTTTTTGCGTCAGCGAAGCAAACGTGAAACGTTCCAACGTTTCTTCATGAAAATGGGACCCAGCCGGTTCCTCCTGTTTAGAAATCTTGATGCTCGAGCCTTTCCTTGTGTTCGCATCAAGGGCAAAATCATCATTGATGTCCAAGGCAAGGTGATCATCGTCATCAATGTCATCATAGTCTTGCAGTACGGGGTCAGCCTGAACGGGCATGCACTTGAGTGAAGGCGAGTGGTACCACTGCCACGGCGACGATGGCAGCGCAGGGGTTCCCTTTAAGGATCCAGACGCGAGTGGATCCACGACAAAGACCAGGTCGCAGTCTTCGTTGTGTTGGTGGTCTTGCTCGTCGTTCTCGTCATCAAATTTTGTGCTCGCCTTGATGGACAATGCTTGCGACTGCGCCTTCAACGCAGGCGAAGACTCAATAAACACAGCTCTGAGCGATGGTGACTGCGGCACGAATGTCTGGAGGGGTTGCAACGTTTGTTCGCCAAGGCTGAGTGAGACCACAGACGACGAAGTACGTGGCAGCGCGAGTCCGTACGCAGATCGCCGCTTGACCCCAGTCCCGTTACCGGCGCTTCCCACGATTCCTACGTTGCTGGTAACGCCCATGCGTGCAGAGGTTGGCGTCGGGCCCGGCGAGGCCGTCGGCGACCCAAACGCCGGTTTCAGAAACGGGCTGCCAAGAAGCGACATGCGCTGCCCGTCCTTCCTCTCTCGATCCCGCTCTCGTTCCCTGAGAACAGGCGTAGGCGGCAGCGGCATCACTGTCGGGCTGTCGGTCTCGGTCATCCGCGCTGGGCTTGGCTTCGCTCAAACTTTTGATTGTAAAAGTGGAAAAGAGATGGGCTTATCCTGATTGATGAAATTCCCGCTGGTCGCGCCCTTCCAATCCAGATTTGAAATTGGGATAATATGACCAACGTCAGCCCACCGCGAGCCGCCAAAAAGACTTCCAAAATACCCAATGATGGAGTTCTTGCTCTTAACCAGCCTCGTCGTCGCGTCAGCTTATGGCCTACTTATCCTTCTTGCTATGGACGCGTTGCACACGTCGTGCCACTCTTCAAAATTGCCAAACTTCTTCACGAGAGAAACCACACGATCCTACTCACAGATCCACCCAACCCCAAAAGGTCAAGTAAACGCCTACCCATACAGAGCTTAATGAGGTCATCGCAAGCTAAAATCTTTATTCAAAACAGAAGCGATCATAGCTTTGTTTAATTCATTTCGATGAAGGGGCAGTTTGAAGATCACTAGAGCAGAATGTCAGACACGTTGAAATGCCAAATACTCCTCAAACGCGAGGAAAACTCATCAGAGCGATGAAAAGGATCGGTCAAAGCTTTTGACACGGTTTTCAACGAAACAACCCTGATTTTAAATTGTGCGACTTTATTTCATCAGCGTGCATTGACGTTTCCCACAAGAGAGGCCGTAAGTTTGGAATCGTTGGCTTCATTGGCTGGCAAGGATTTCAATCCGAATGGTATATCCCCAGCATTGCTCAAAGCGATGACCAATCCATGGCTTCGTTTTTCCAGACAACTAGACTATTTCTGGAATCTTGGATTCGTAGCTTTTCAAGGTCACCGCACTTTAAATGAAACCCGGCCAAAGTTGTGGAGTGGCGTCGTGCCTCCTGCAGTTGACAATGACAGCAGCACTCACCTCTTTAAAGTCATACATTCTTTGGATTCCATCCTGGTCAACAATGCCGCCCAACGTCCTGCCACTCGAGTTTCAGCCTCTCGGCACCGAAATTCAAATCTTCTCGAATCAGTCCTCCATTCAACGCGTCATCTACATCGCCTTCGGCTCGGGTCTGCAGAAGATGGAAACCCTCAAGAATCGTATTATGGCCGGCCTCGTCCCTCTCCTTCAGAAACACGAGGACCTTGCTATCACATGAGGTTGCCCAGACCCTCAATGTCCTAACCGACAATTTCATACCCACCGCTATGCACGGCCGCGTCAATCCGCAATTGATGAATCAAATCGGAATCCTCTCGCATCCCAAAGTCAAGGCCTGAGTATCGCACAGCGGCATCTCGAGCGTCTTTGAGTCCATGTGAATGGGTATGCCTTTTGCTCGTAGCCCCAATGCGATTCTCGTGGAGGAAGACGGCGTGGGGCTCGCGTTGCATGATAAGATGAGGTTTGTGGCTCAAGAAGCGACAGACCGGTTGGCACGCATTCTCGTGGCGACTTGCGATGGAAGGAACCAGATGGCAAGCTATCCCATGAGAATATTCAACGGATAAGAAGGATGGCAATATTGGGACGCGAAACGGACTTTTGCAGGGTGCAAATGCTCTTGAAGGGTAGCAACGATTGGAGTGGACGCTTGGATCCCTGCTGTTGAGACAATCATGCGTTCCGAAATGATGGGTCTTGGTAAAATGTATTTGTTAGCTGTAGGGCATTATGGTATTGAGGGCATTAGCACTATTCTTTCCTTCAAGTAGTATTTACGTTTCCGCTTGTTGCTTTGACAGAACTCCATCCACAGCGTAATGCACATAATGATTTAATTCATTCAAAGTAAAGAAAATTAGGTTTGCATCGCATCGAACGACATAAATACGAATGGGCCAAAGCAACCATTGCGTCCAACACTCATTCAGAGTGTTTTGCATATCTAAACAAAATCAGATATGACCATGCACCTGTCCAGTAGGTCTGCTAGGCATGGCGAACTACATGACCAACACAAAGTGCGTTCAGTGGGTTCAATCAGGGAAAAGTCTGGGTGCCCGACCCTAGATATTCAAGGAAAAATATGCATCGGTGTTGCAACTGTAAGTTCTGCCAAGGGACCTGGGCGTGTACTTGGCTTATGAAAAATACACATCGAGCCTCAACTTCACAGAGTTCTACTTGCTTCTTACTAATCAACACAGACGATGCTGGTGATATTTTGGTTACTTCGATATGGAAGTAAATTGTCAAGTCTGTATCTAGCCTGGCTCTACTCACCCAACCGAATCAACCGAATCATGCTATTAACTTTACACGCTTCCGCCTTCCAATCTGGTGCACTTTTATTTATAGTCTTAGAGCGAGCAACACAGCATTTCAACACTGAATTTCAGGTTGACAGAAACCACTAAGTGGCCAAGGCAAAATGAGTGGGTCACCTGCATGCAGCAGCAGCAGCATCTCCAGCAATGGAAGCAACCTCCTCATGAAGATGGAACGTGGAGAGGCGGCGTATGGTGCCGACAACTTTGCTGATTCAGTGGCACCCTGCCACGCGTGTGAAACAGCAAGCGCCGAGGCCGCGTGCTTGGATACAGACTCCAATATGTTGTCGCCTGCGAAATCAAGCACAAACCTGACTATGGGAACGCGAACAGTTCCGGAACGTGGTCAAAGCCCCTCGGCGTCTGCAGAGGGTTTCCAACACGATCCCTCCACTTCCCCTGCATCTTTCTCTCCGCTTCTATCGCGGCAAGATACGTATACGCATGGAGGTGACCAGCAAGGTGGTGCCATGGATGTTCAAGCAACACGTCAATCCAATCAACCAAACACATCACGTAACAGCATCGTCCACTTTCCACCACAGCTACAGCTGCATCCACAGCAACAGCAAGAGCAGCAACAGCACTTTCTGACTCGCTCCCTCCAATCTCTCACGCGTAGATTCACACATCGCCCTTTGTCGGCGCAAGGTCCCGCCACCCAACACCCAGCAAACCCTCCCAACCAACAAGTCAACACAGACCCGTCAAAGTGCAGACCCAAACGACGAGAATCAGATCGCGAAAAGCTGTTGGAGGAAAAGAGTAAGAAACTTCTCGTGCTCTTGGAGCCTTTCGAAAGAGAAAGCCAGCAACAGGAGAGAATAATGACGCACGCACCTCTTATGAATTCGAGTGATCCTCTAATATCTGAAGGACATTTGATTGGGGATGGCGAAGACGGATGCAACCACCAACAACCCGATAATGATGTGGTTGTGGTTGTGGGTTGTGCAGCATCCCGCGCGCTTTATGAAAAAGTGGCTACTTCTTCCTTGAGCTTGGAAGACTCTGCAGTCTTCGCTTTGAACAGAACAACGCCTCAGTCCATGGAGGGCTGTTCAGATCCAGTGAACAAGTTGAAATCCAATCAAGTTTATATATGTCCAATTTGTTGGGAGAATCGGCGAGAAGCAGAGTTGGTCATTGTTGCGGATTGTGCGCGTGAGTATACTATGTTCTTGAAAGCAGTGCTCACGCTATTACTATCAACAGACTCATTCTGTTACTATTGCATGCAAGAATGGATTCAAAAATCGTCGAAGTGCCCGGTATGACTCTCTATTCGTTCGGAACACTTCTCAAACTCCCCTCCTGGTGACCAGTACTGCAGACACAAAATAGAAGTTAAGCACCTCAAATCTCGCATCGCAAGGGCCAAGATTGCAACTGTGGCGTCTAAAATGGCGTCGAAATCGTGCTGTGTTCTTGGAATGTGTAGAGAGTCTGCGGACGAAGGTTCAAGCACGCTAGCGTATGCGCGAACACGCATTGGATCTTGGCTGCAGCGAATCAGGCGGAGACTGTAATTGAAGAAGGGTAGGGCCGATAGTTTGGCGACTTTGCATGTTTGGATCGAGTCTATTCTTTGATGTCACTTCCTTCATTTACCGCTCATTCTTGTTATGTTCTTTATTCCTTTTTTGGATCCACATCCTTATTCGTATCAATTGCCTCACTTCGTTGCTTGTTATTCATCTGCACCTACTGCCATTCATTCGTATGTCGTTTTTTACCTGCTTCTGCTTGCTTACTCTGTTTTGAGACTAAAGGGTTGGCGTGTTTCTCTGTTGATGCATACTCCATCGGCTTCTACGAAAGCCATCTCCAAGATAAGGGAAAGATTACAAACATTGAGCTACTTGAAAAGGGGTCGCACAGGGTTGCAGCCTTTTCCTTTCCATCTAGAGTGCCTGTCGCTGAAATTCAACACAATTATTCCTATAGCACGGCCTCAAGGCAGAATCTATCAAAAATTGCGGCAAAGATCAAAATCTTTGCTCTGTATAAAAGCGTAAGAGTGTCTGCGAACCCCGGAAGCCTCATTGAAGACGATGTTGAAAGGAATATACGCGCATTCGTGATAAAGATGCTGGGTGTAGTCAAACACAAACTTTCAAAAATGGCATAGTTGTTTCTCCTCGCAGTTTGGGAGGCGATGGACACATCAAAATCAAGGTACCTATGTGGATCATGATTACGCGTGGGTTGGTCAGGCCACGCTTTCTGACTTTGTTCAGGAAGCTACACTAGACAGGTTTTTGCAGGACCATCTTAAAGCGTTCATTGGCTTGGACGAACCGGCAGGAACTAAACACTCAGTTTGATCGGACGAGCTGGCCACCGAAGGCAACCACCACAATGTGCTGATAATGCAGGCGAAACTTGCTCTCGCCCGTGGCCATTTACCACCCGCAGGCGATGCAAGCTTGTTTCTCCACCTTCCTCGCAAAACCAATACCACCTCATAACCAAACGCTTCAAAGCTTGACTTGGCAGCCTCCATTATCAAAATATTACTTCTCAAACACCCTAATGCAGTCAGCCTTTTTGTTTACGTGGAAGTACAACTGGCATGGGAACGACTCTTCATAGAATACCATGCGCCCGCCTCAGAGTTGCAGGGAAGCATATATTTTTTGCCCAACAATGCGGTCAACAGCATGGAAGGTCCAGGAAGTAGCGGGAATTTTTTGATGCACGTGATCCACCCATTCTCATTGGTTCGATCGGTTCAAAATTTGACGAAGCAAGATCGGGAAAAACAGTCCCTTCAGGCTGCCTTCCTTGCTTCCTTGACGGCCGAGGAATCGGAAAAAATAGTCACCGTACCTTCGTCGCAACGAATCCAACCAACAGCCATCCGCAAGTAAACGCTACGCCCGGTCGCGGCCGCGGCGGTCTGGCCGGGTCGGCGAAGTCTGCTGCCTGGGCGGACGAAGCGGGTGCCAACGAGGTGCCCAACAGCAGCAACAGCAACCAAGAAGTCATGGACTACTTGGAAGAAGAGCCCGAGGTTGTGGAAACGGAGGCGCGGTCGGACGCGAGCGACATTGATCTCAACTCGCTGGCAACTTCGGGTTCAGGCTTCGATTCAGGCTCCGATGATTCCGGATCTTGCAAAGAGAAGTCGGCAAACTCTTCCACTTCCAATGGCGAGCGCTCGTCAAGCTCAAGGGGATTGTACGGCTCAGACTCAGCGTCTGTTTCCAGCCACAACTCACCCGTCCCCTCGTGTGATAGCAACGGTCTTGCCTCGTCTCGCGCAAGGAACTCAATCGCGCAATTCCAGCCTCATCCACACCTGCGTGGAGTACACCTAGATTCAAAATCAGTATATTCGGGGGGAACATCGTCCCTCCATGTTTTACCAGTTTGCAATTCTCGGCCACAGAATTCCTGTTCAGACAACCTGATATACGACACATCTTCGTTGCAAGGTGGACCCATCAGCTTGTACGCGTCTCAACAGGCAGCAGCGACGTCGAAGGGGCCTTTACTGCACCCAACGACCGGTGTGTATCCCTTGTATGATCAACAGCGCCAACACCACCCGGGTCACCATCCTTTTCATAAGGTAGCAGTTCTACGGAGTGCCCCTCCAAACGCACAACAAGAACGAGTGTTTAATAATCTAAACTCCCCGGCAACGAATCAGTCGTTATCTACGATGGTTTCGCTTGGTGCGTCATCGTCAAGTCAACTCCCGCATCCGCAGCAAACTCTTCATCACCATCTACCTCATCGCCAGTATTGTAACCATATTAAAAACAATTCGCTACAGCCCGTTACCGCGCTGATGGCAAGTTATGTCACACCACCAGACTTCTCTTGGGCTACAATTCCGTATGCAACCCGCCATAACTACCATCTCGATACCCGACCCCACCAATTGCGTCCACGCTCCAGGAGCGATTCTCAAAGCACACTTGCCCGCAGCCGTCCCAGCGCAAGCATGGGCTCCTTGATGGATTTCTCTCCGGACGCCCTCCTCATGACTCCGCCACCACCATATATGCTGCAAGAGAATGGAAATATGACTGCTGTGGTGCAGCACAATGAAGTTACACCGCTTCCTGGGCAATCGGGGCTCCAAACCTTCAGTGTCCCCAGGGACTCTAGCGTGATGGCACCCTTCCAAGTCAACCATGGCGGCGTGCACATGACTGGTCCACCTCAGTATATGGTACGTGCTATTTACCTTTCACGCCCGAATCAATAGAGTGTATTCCTTAACGAACGGGCGGTACCCCTCATGTTTGTAGGTCAGCGTTCCATCCCCTGACCCCTCCAGTGATAGTAACACGTCCACGCTCATTGGCACCCCGCCTGTTATCGTAACATCGGATGGACAACTGAATCCGGCACTTGCTGCTCTCATTCAAGACGCGAAACGAAACTTACGCCGCATGAACCGCCAGCGCAAGAAAATGCAGCGAAGTGCCAGTTGGAGCGGGGAAATTTGTCGGGATCTGAGTGGTGGTGGGTGGAGCAGTGGGAGTGGTGGAAGTGGAAGTGAGAACAACGGAGAGGAAAGAGGTCGAAAACTGACAGTACAGTATCAACGGCAGCTTGGGTCGCGCAATGAGTGATAGCTGTTGCTTGAAGACGACTGGTCGCCTACATTTCCCCAATTGTTTTTGTTTTTTTTTATTTAACGGTTGACGACGCCTCTTTTTCCCTTGCAGGAAAGTATGGCACTGATTGTAATTTGTTCCACTCCAACATTGCGGCTCCTATTGAAAATACAATGTTTTGTGCGATAGGTCGACCACTCAGATTGCGAGAAAAAGTACTTCAATTGTCTCCCCAAAATGTCTATTGAAGGCGCAAGTTTCTTTCAAACTGCCCCTTTTTTTTTGCCTTGACTTCTTGAATCGAGTGTTTCATGATTAACTTCAATGAAATTGTATCAGCGCCGCTTGAATGACACTACTCGATGCCCAGCAACGTCGTCTTTGAGATACTTCACATGTCTCTTCTGAATCGCAGGTTGATTCTTATTAATTTCAGCAATCAGATCAATCCCTCAGTCTTGAAAGGCTATTGTGAGATGATCCTTATTGCTTCGTTGAATACAACACAAGTCTAGCTTTCCTCTCAATCTCGAATGTCTCTGGTTCAGTTTCGACCTCTCTTCAGTTCATCAGCTTCATTACTTTATTGAATTAGGTCAGTATATCTCAAACTCTGTTTCTAGATTGAAAACCTTGTTGCGAACCCATTTTATAGTGGAGCCTATTTCGGCGAACCTCGTATATACCAGCAGAAAGGGTCTTGAGCTGTGTTCGGTTTCGAGTGTTTAGTTTGCCCTTCAAGTCAAACATGAGGTAAGTCCAAACGATGCATTTACAAATGGAAACATTGATTTGCAGCTGGTATGTGCTACTCGAGCTGAAGGATTCTGAAAGGCTCTGGAATATGAAGCCAAGGTAAAGATTGTCGTTATTTTGTCCGGAATTAGTTTACCTTTCTCAGTAAAAAACTGACAAGATTGATGATGTTGTTTTAACGCCACCTGACAATTTGTTTTGATCTCGACAACACCATCCCAAAACCAAGCTACGAGTACAGACCATGAGCTATCAGGTGCCCATATCCGTTTGTTGCAATCGCTGTCTGTGCAATTCTTGGCGAATGGGTTGGGCGTACACGGAAAATGATAAAATGATTCGAATCAGGTGTGTGAACTAAAACAACATGTTCAATTAACAGGCAGTCGACCAAAAGAAGGAAGATTTTCGCAAGTATCTTGAAAAGAATGGAATCATCGATGCTTTGACGAAAGGTTCGTCCTTTGTTTTGCCTGCCAGGCCTTCGCATCATAACGAACGAAACTTACATAGTCCTCGTCGGTCTATATGAGGAGCCCGAAAAGCCTGAAAGTCCAATCGAGTGAGTTGTGTCTTTTGTTCAGGTTCCGAGTGAGTTGAACTCGAAAACCAGATTCATCAAGCAGTTTTTGGGAGGACCCGGTGATGTCGACGTAGAAGCATTGAAGCATGAGAATGATGAACTCAAGAAACGCGTGGAGGAGTTGCAGACGCGAATTGATGAGTTGACGAATTCGGTGAGGCACTTGACTCGTGACGGTATAGTCGTCTGACAATCAGAGCAGAACGCCGGTCAAATTGACACTGCTACGACTGAGGGGGGAGTGACTGCTTGAGAGACTCCCCCTCCCCCCCCCCTCTCCCCCGATGTCGCGCCCCACACACTTCCCTCACGGGAAAGTACACTACTGATTTTCAATTGTCACAGTCTCCACTGCGGCCACTAATAAAAATCATTCAACTTGGATTGTTTGTGCGATTCTGTTATAATGGACCAATCAGATTGAGAGAAAATTGCACGAACACCACTATTTTCATCCAATTAACGCTTATTTCAAAAAACTTATTTTCTTGTTGAAGATTATAAACTAAATGAAGTGTGTTATTCCATCCACAAGTGTTAGATCCATATACCTAAAATCACTCCCAATGGGAACAGTCTATAAAGATCCACGAAATAATCACATCTATAAAGTCGATGAAAAAAGGTTAAATTCAACTCTATCAAAGGTGGGTGTTCCTTACTTTGGATTTGAGGATCCTCTTGTCATTGACGTGCCCAAGAAACACTTGAAACTCGAGAATCCTGTTCGATTCAATGTCAACCAATCATTCAAGGAAAGAATCAATGAACTTGAACAAACCATCAAGAGCTTGAAGGGTGAGTCTTTTTCTGATGAGTCCTTTGCGATCAAACGATGCTGAGCCAACAATTTTATTGCAGAATGGACACTTGACTTTTGCAAACTGGGACACAATTTCATTAATGATTGAAGGTTCTTCTCAAGTTGTTTGTTGTTGAACAAGTTGCTTGTCTTACACAAATGACAAGTGTTTTGAATTCAATGAATGCCTTTGCTACACACAAAAATGGTTGCCACTATTTGAACATTGAATGATGGGAAAGTTTAGCTTATCAAAGCAAATACAACAAATTAAGTCTGATGACTTTAATTACTAAATAACTAATAGTTTTCTTTCATTTTATTATTTTTACAGTAAACAATAAAATAGATTTTGGATTTTATACAAAATTAGAAATTTCTGACCAAACAGATTGCAGTATTTTTTACAGTGTTTGACCCAAAGCATTATTCTCCTTTCTTGAAATCAATCACAGATTCCAATACACATTAATGTTCTTGAAGTCATCATCTGTTGTGTGTGCCAATCTAGCTCGAATATGGTTGATTTTGCGGCTTTCCAAACAACTCCATCAGGAATGCCCAAATGGTCCAATAACTCTTGTCTGTTTAAGATGTATGCTTCAAACAGTAGTCATCTGAACATCCTGGCCAAACAATATAATAGATGACTCTCACAGCCTCAACTCTCTTTTTATGTAATTCATCTTTCATTTATTGCTGCACCTTCTTCTTTCTTTTCAACTTGTCATAACAATATCCACATCTTCAGGATGTATAATTCCATCATTGGCAACATTAATATACTCCTTCTTTGTTGTCAACTGATGGCTGTGTATTGCATATCCATTTCCATTTGATTCCAGTAATGGCTCATCAATTTATTGCCCTGTACCTTGTGAACTGTTGAATGGTAATTGGCAAAAAAGTACTTTTGAAACTGTTCTGTTGTGACTGTAAGCTCACCTTTATCAAAGTCATCAATCAACGTCGCTGTGTTTGGCACAGATTTTTTATCAAACTTCTTCACCTTATATATAGCACTATTGATTATCTTTCATCCTTTGTAGTTTTTATAGCAATAAGTGGTGTCCTCTTCATTATAGTAACATCTTGTGAACGTTGATCATCTGGATTCTTGGAAATGTTCGTCATTGATTGCTTAATCTTGTCATTTTTCATCATAATCTTGTTAATCTGCATGCCAAGTTTACTTTGGTACATTTGTGCTTGTTGTCAAAATCAGATGGTTTCAATGTATCTACAATATCAAACAATCTTGAAACTGAATCATCACATTGATGATGCACCAACACAATGTCATTTGAAAATTAACTAGTTCATTCAACACTATTGAATCAATATAATTTCTTCTGGGCTTTTTGACTGGTGGCAACTGATCGTAGTCACCAACTAATACATATTTAATGTTTGTCCTAAATTTGACAAGATACAAAACTTCGTATACTTCCAATTTGAGCATACTTCATCAATGAAAATATACTTGTTTAATCTTTACAGCCTCATTCATGTTGCACTTGCTATTGTTGGCAATATGAAAGAAACGGTGGACTGTTTGCCCATCTATAAGTCTTGTGGTTTTGTTTGAACTTGCAAGCTTGATATATGTACCCTTTTCTAATTTCTGCTCTGTGTTTTTCAACTCAGTTGATTTACTGCCTGCCTTCCCAGTGATCAATCATAAATTCAGTGGACCTTCACAGTTTTGCCATTCATGTTTTTTTAACTTGTACTCATAATCAGTCACAAATCTTTCAGTTACATGCCCTTTATCAGGAAGTCCTTCTAGCCTATGGTTATCAATACCTGGTTTACATATCACATCATTGCCATCTTCCACTACAACACTATCAGTCTTCCATTGTACAATTCTACCACCCAGTTCAGTTTTTGTCTTGGTTGAGATTCTAAACAAGCTGTCACCCATCTTAGATTAACCAGTGTTTTCATTCAAAAAGAATGCACAAACCACATCCTTCATGCACATGGTGAAAAGTTCTTGTTGTGTTCCTGTTGATCGCGTGTTCAAGCACTCAATAAAGCAGTTGATGTATCACTGCATTTGCTATAGATTCAGTCAACAAACTGATTGAAATAATCTAACTTAAATGTATTGCAAGGAAGAATCTCATACATAATATCGTACAAATTTACAATACTGAAACACTGTACCAGCTGTTGGTGTTGTCAGTGACAAAGTAAAGGAATCCAGGACGCAGCTTGCCAGAATAAGGCTTGATTTCATCAAATATGCTTAACACATGCCAATCTGACATATTTTTTATGCTCAAACTTGCTGTATGGCATTTTTGAATATCAAAACTCTTCAAATCTACTCCAGGCTGTTGTAAATTAAAAAAATGTCTCTTGTCTCTTTATTAAAAGTACTTTCAATTTTATCATCTGCTTTGTAAATTGCAAACCCTTCAAGTGGCAGTGTAATCTAATGAAATTTTGATTTTTGAACAGAATGACCATAGTTTTGCATAATGATTTTGCTTTTTCATAATCTTTACTCAGTTCAATAGTCAATTTGTTTTGTCTTCTGTTTGAACAATCATTGCACTTCAAAGGTTATAAATCTGAGCTGAAACCAAATTTTTTCCCACTCCGTGCCTAAGAAAAATATTGTCAGCAATAAATTTGAACATAATATGGCCAGCATAATTAATACAGCTCCCCACCTGAATTCACAATTCCACGCAAAGCCAATTGAAATTATAAGAAGGTTATTCTTCAGAATGCAAATTGGAAGGATAAGGGGACTGTATTTGAAGCAGAAATTAACCTCCAAATATCTACACTTCAAAAATTAAGGCATCTATCCCATAATTCCCTTTCCTCTCTCACTTTTGGGTTATTCTATTTAATAAAAGAATGGCAGCAATAAATTCAACATAATGGCAAGCATACTATACAGTTTCCCACCTGAATGAAAGAATCCACACAAATAGCAATTGGCATGGTAAGTGGGAACTTCCATTAGAATGCAAATTGGCACGAAAAGTGGGAACCAGGAAACAAGTGTTAGTGTTTTTAATGTAGCAATTTGATACTTTAATTTTGATGTGCCAGTTTTCCAAGGAGTAATCTTTTGAGTTCCAGATTGATTTGGTTTTGAAATTCATGATAGAGCCACCACCATCAATAATCACAGTTTAGACATTTTGAAGAGAGATCAAGTTAATTTTGACTTTCTTAGATGACTAGCCAAGTGGATTGCGAGTGTTGTAGTTGAGTGCCAGGTCAAGTTGTGCCAAATTTTCAAGTGTTCCAATGAGTGTAAGGACTGGTGGTTGTTGAACCTGGTAAAGAAATAAACTTGCTTTAATGCAAAAACAAAATATTGACCAGCATACCTTGGCAGTTCTTTCATCCATCGCAACCTGTTTGTTTTTGAAAGAAAGAAAAAAGGAGGGAATGGTTTAGTATTCATCCTTATATAGGTCAAGTAGAAAAACTCAGAATGAAATTGAAGGGTCAGTGTTTACCTGCTCATTTTTGGAGGATCCTTGTTCTTGTGAAGAGTGTGAGTTGAAATTTTGAAACATTAAAGCAAACAAAAACAAACCTCATCGATTGGTGGGGGCATTTGAGAATAGATCTCATAATCACACTCAATATCAGAGTCACTGTCTGATTCTTAGAAAAGATCAGGATCAAATCTGTCATCTAAAATAACACATCATGAATGGTATCAGGGACAATCAATGAAGCATTCATTTCAACTTCATCATCAGAATCATCAATAACCAAGGGCATGTGGACAGAGCAAGCTTTGATTCGAACAGCAGGTATGGTGCGATATTTTTCAGATTCGGACACGTTAGAGCCTTGACTGGCACTCAGCTTGCTTTAAATTTCAAATAATTCAATGAGCACAGAATCATTGGTGTCAAGTGGCGCTGTGGTAATAGAAGAGCGTAAGTCGAAATCAATCATTGTCACCAAACAAACCTTCTTCATCTGAAGTCTCGTTCCTTTTGCTGCACATGATTCGACGGTGGCGTACAGTGTCCCTTGCCTTTGGCGGAGAAGCTGAGAATTCACCTGTTGTTTTTAACGCGGTTTCAGCACCAGAAAGCGAGCGGCGTCGTTTCAGTCTCGTTCTTTTCAAGAGTGCTTGATTGTAAGTGTAACGGAGGTTCAGATGCTGAGCGCTGTTTCAAGGACGAAGAAGAGTACACCTGCGATTGTACTTGTAGCTGCTGTTGTTGCTCCCGTTGGCGGAAAAACGCGTGTAAGGACTATTGCTTATATTTTGACATTGTGAGGAGGATGAAAATAATAACCAGTTTTTCTAACAATTTTTGTTCACGGCTGTGAACGTTCCACAGCCATTTCGGTCATCTTTCAAAGTTGAATGATTTTATTAGTGGCCGCAGTGGAGACTGTGACAAATGAAAATCAGTGAGGGAAGAGGGTCGAAATAAAAAAGGAAATCAACTGTGCAACCCGAAGTTGGGTGAAATGAGCGTTGACGCATGGCTGCCTACGATGGTTTCGAGAACCATGGCCATACTTGTTGGCAGTGTGGCTGTGCTAGCTGGACTGTACGGCTCAGGCCTTGCCACAATGAGCCTTGTAGCGAGTGTGTGCTACCTTTTGTTTGGGATCTGCGTTGGCCGCCTTCTTGTGGCCTCTTCCTCGTCCTCCCCTTACTCTCCTCTTGCTGCTGCGACATCGTCCTATTCTCCTCCATTCACGCAAGCTGAAACCGAGCCCGCCTCTGCTCCAATCGTGCCTTCTCGTCGCAGTCACAGGTGAAACCCACGATCCCATCAACAACACAACCATTTCTTAATCCGGAACTATTTCTCTCAAAACGATCCAAAACAACACAGTTCCGGAATCGTGGAGCGGCGCAGAGCGGACGCGCGACGTCGGCGCCGCAACGACGTGGACGCCATTCTCGCGGACCTCGCGTCGCGCGAGCTGAACGCGGTCTCGCTAGCTTCAGATAATAGCGAAACGAACCAAAGAGTAAGCATGAATAGGATAGGCGTGTTTGTGTCCGGATCCCAGCTGCCCTCGCCCGTTCCCAGTCCAGACGAGTCTTCTCTCCCACGCACACCCTCGCCCACGTCCTCGCGCTCTCACTCACCCATCGCACTCGGAATGAGATCAAATGCAGTATTTATTGCAAATTCAACTGCGCCTGCCCCGTTGTCTCCCGGTTCACCGGCGCCTCCGGCATCTCCTTCAAGTGACTCGATGCCACAGTCGAACACGCGAACACAACCGCGCGTCTCTTTTGGTTCCACAACAGAAACCACGGATCTCGTCGTAGTTCAATCAGGCGATTTGGAGGGCATGGTGGCATTCAATGGTGATGACTTGCAGCAATATGTGTCAAGGTCGCGATCACCTGTGCGTGAACCGAATCCATTCTCCCCTGTGAGCTCTATGCAACCCCTGAGATACAACGGGAACAGCAGTGTTGGTCGCGTATCGGTCTCTGAAGAAGCGTCTAGGGAAGGTGCGGAACAAAATAGTGACGACGATGAGGAGGAACTGGCGGCACTCTTGGCAGCTGGATTGGCAAACAACTCCGCAAGCGACCAGATTCGACAAGAAACAAGTTCCAACCATGAAAACGGAGCACCGTCCTTTGATATGGATAAGCTCTTGTCCGATTTAGATGCGGCAATTGCTATTGAAGGTGGCTCCTGGTCCGAAGATGCAGGCGGCGAAAACGACGATGAGGATTCTGAATCCGACATTCAGTTTGTTGACCATGTTACAGAATGCAAAAATTTAGTCAGCTTATTGTATGCCATCTCGGAAGATCAAGCACGGAAGGGTGAGTATGACGGTTCAATATTTCTTTATCTGAATGTATGTCGCAACACAGACGGATTCGTGCATCGTGGCGTGACGTGCAACCACTGCGGCGCACAACCAATCCGTGGCATACGCTACCACTGTCTGAACTGCCCAGACTACGATCTATGTGAAACGTGCGAGAATCTTGGCGACGCGCACCTGCGCACGCACTCGTTTGTCAAGATACGCATCCCTTTGGCGCCGCATGCTAACTTGCGCGGGGCAAGTGCCCCTGTTATGTATCCTGGTCTGGATATGCAAGGCACTGGAGAAAGGACCTGGAGTCGAGACGAAGAGGTTCAGAAGGTTGTCGAAGACGCCCATTGTGAGTTTTCGCTGGCCCTATTTGCCTTGTAAACTGCCTTAACCTGATCCTGATCTATTCATGGCCGTTGTCAGTTGAAACCGTCGAGATTCAAGCTCTCTTTGAGCAATTCCTGACTCTTGCCACAGTCCCACCGGGGGAAGATACCCCTGGCGGCATCAATCGGACCACATTTGACCTTTCTCTGGGCGCACTGGGCAAGGAGCAGAACCTCATTACTGACCGCATTTTTGCATTCTTCGACCAAGACGCGGACGGTATTATCTGTTTCCACGAGTTCGTGATAGGTTTGGGAGTAATGATCAAAGGAACACTGGATGAGCGCATTGAATGTAAGTGTGTGGTATGGAACCTTTGCTTGTTATCTGACCGTTACGAAGATGCCTTCAAGGGCTACGACCTTGATGGGGACGGTGTCGTGTCTCGACAGGAGTTGCATAAAATGTTCAAGGCATACTTTTACTTATCTATGCAGCTAGTTCGAGACTACGTCAAGAGCGTGGAAATGGAAATGATGGAAACTTTTGACGATGAGGCAGCCAAACCAGTGAGCGCCAGCTTCACAGCACCTATTCCATCAAGTGGAACTAATGAGGCGGAGAACGCTGATAACGATGCTGCTGCCGCTGCTGCTAAAGCGGGGTATGAGGCGAGTGGCAGTATCAGCCGGCCGAATACGGGGTTGAGCAGTGCGAGTAACACACACTCAGAACGGCGAAATTCACAACCCCTTACTGCAAGGGCTTCATATCCTTCGTTGCAACAGCACCAGCAGTCGCGACCGGAAACAAGCACCTTGGAAGTGCCAGCAAGTTTGGCGGACACACCAGTAAATGTCTCTGCTACTTCTTCTTCATCAATGGGTCTTGTGATATCAACATCGCAGGCTGTTACTTCAAGTGCGTTCAACGCGTTGAGGTCAGGCAGCAGCTCCTCTGCAGCAGCTGTGCCGTCTCCCCTTTCAATTGATGTGGGTGGGGGCAAGACAGTCCTTGGAAAACTTCCTTCCGCAATCCACGAAAGTGATAGTTATATGACAAGTGCTACCTTTAGCAGATATCCGACTCCAACGAGTACCACTCGACGAAGCCCTAGCCCTACTTCAAACACCATCGACAGCCCACCTCGAAGTCCTCAAAGCGCCACCTTCTATAACCCACCCTCTGCGCGAGCTCTCACCGGAGGTCGCCTCAGTAGCGCCAGTAGCATTGGACTCGCGATCTCCGCGGTTGTGGGGACCGCCATCATCCCAACGACCGACACCACTGCCATGAGTACTAGCGGCGGATTACTCTCAAGGGGTACACGAGCGTTGCAAGAAGTGCAGGCACTGCGAAGGCGTAGCAATGTATCGCTGCGGAGCATTCATCGGGATGGCAGTATTAGTGCAACGGCTGCGGCTGCAGCGACGATGTTGCAGAGTCCAGTGAGCCCTTTTGAAGACATTCTCTGGGGTGGTGTGGTTGGTGCTGCCGTTGCGGCCAGTGGAAGTGGTGGTCTATTTGTTGGGGAAGATGGCGGGCGGCTCCCTGTCATTGAAGCTATGAGTCAGGATGCCATTGAGGAAATGGTTGAGAGAACGTTGAGTGTTCTTCCGTTGTAATTGCCTATACGGGTTAATTAACGAGTTCCTTTTTTTTTTTTTGACAGCTTTGTTGCCGCAGGGGCATCACAACCCGATTTCATAACACTAGAGGAGTTTCGGAGAGCGGTGGAACATGATCATTCATATTTACAATGGTTTGAGGCTTTGGGATCCGTGTTTTGAAGTAGGCACGTTCAATGATGACTTGGGTTATCTCTCCTTTGACCAACGGCTTTGGTCAATTCTAAAGAGTGATAAAATACATACTCATTTGTTTATTCTGAGTTTCAAGAACTTATGTAGCTCTTCATGCGTCTCATCAGCGATCGCGCCTCCGCTTCCGTCAAAACTTCCTCGAAGTGCCGCACATACGCATTCTTCCTCCGCAATATCCTACGTGAGCCTGCGGTCTTTGTAGGCATTGAAGCAGGACCCTCGCCATTTTCAACGTCGAGTCGGTGCAGATGGGCCTTTTCAGCATCATCCGAGCACATTCCTGAAAGGAAGGGAAGGTACTCGTGTCGAAGGATTGGAGAGGCGCCACAATAGTGCAGCGGAAAAATCGAGATTGGAAGCGCGAGGACGCGGCTGCTGGAAGGAAAGATAAGAACCGAAGCAACAGTCAATGACGGGCTCACTTGTTGTCATTTGTACGCATTCGATCATCACAAGATATCTTGAACGGAAAAGGCTTGGCGCGATAGAGTTTATAGAGCGTCTGATTAATATCCTCCGAAAGTGAGGTGGTTTTGGTACAAAGATTCGAGTCAAGGCAGTCATTCATGAGTGCAGGGTATAAGCTCGAAGCATCTTCTGGTAAAATGTCTATACCAAAGTACGTATCGGTGTCGATTTCCTTCAAGAAACTGTTATCAGTGCCTTCGCGATTGTTCTAGGAAGCACGTCTTACCTCAAAGTTTCGAAGCTTACCGAGTCGGTTGAACATAGATATGTTTTCAGCCACATCAGCAATCAGATCCAATTCTTGAAGAACTGTGAGTTTAGGATCAGGGAGTGGTTGAAGGGCGATGGAGGCCCAATCTAAAACAGGCAGAGCCTGGTCGCTTGACCCACGAGCATGTCTGACATTGAATTCCCTCATCCGGCCAGTTGGGACTTGAAGAGTTGACAAAGTTGCGAGCGACGTAGATAATTGCTGTCCACCTGTTCGACAAAGTAGTTCCGCGGCATTCAGGCACTTTCGCATATTGTAGCCACTATCATGACACAGAGCAGCGATATCTTCCGGATTAATCCAGTAGCCCTCATTAAGGACGATGAGGTGCAGATAGCAAAACAGATCCGAAAATGAAGGAGCTTGAAACTGAAGTGCAATGGTTGCATTGAGCAAATTTGATAACAGATTGGAAGGTACTGTCAAATTTTGATGACTGAATGGGTCATCTGATTGTTCAGGTTGTCAGAGAAATAGGCAAGGTGAAAACAACCAACGAACTGACCATTGCAAATAAATACAATCGGACGCTTGCTGACTTCCAAGATGGACCAAATTGCAACCCAAAAACCCTTATCCTGATCAAAGACAATATCTGCGTCCTCTATGAGGATGAGAGTCGGTCTTGACTGTGGTGCATTTGCACACGCCATGCGATTCACTGTAATTACATCAATTTCCGCTCCTTCATCAGAACCATCATCGTCTAAAACAAATCTACGTTTCTTTTTGGATCCGAGTGCTTCCTTGTCGATGCCTATAAGCGACGACGCTTTTTCAGCCTTCTGCGCAAACAGGGATGCGAACGCAGATTTCACGTTTGAGGCAGCGGATTCTGTTACAGCGGTAGACGCGACCGCAGCCGCGGCCATGGTGGCCGTGTCTCCGACGGCATGACTCTGCGTTGCTTCGGCTAACAGGCTCTGCACCTCCTTCCCGCTCCTCTTCTGTCCTGCATGAATCTCCAGCACATCAAATCCACATTCGTCTGCTATGGCCTTGACACAGCAGCTTCGGCCACTTGAAGAAGGACCAATCAGCCTCAAATGCTGTGATTTGAGTTGATCTTCCACGCGGGACTTCTTCCAAGCCTTCTTTTCGCGGCGGCGTCGCTTGCGACCTTCTCCATGCGAAGACTGAAAGACATCATCGTCGTCGGAAACACTTGTAGACCTTGCCTGCATACTGCAATCATCAATTTCTTCAAGATAATCGCCATCTGCCTCGTCGTCGACTATGAAATCGCTATCAAAGACGCGCTTAAAATTTTGAAGCTTAGGTATTTGCTTCAAAACGGCGGGTGGATCGGTTGAGACTTGTTTTAAGTCGGAAGTATTACCGCCACCAAGGCCTTTCCAGCCAAGCAACCAGTCCTTCACTGCTTTCGCATTCGACGAGTTATGGGCTCCAAGAATGTCTTCCACAGATGTAGGTCGGAACTTATCGCTCCAAGATACCAATGAGTCGGCTTCCATCCTAAAAGGCTTCCAGCTCACCACGTCTTCCCAAAGTTTCTTGAGGGGGGGAGATTGAGATAACTTGGTCGTAGAATGAATTTGCTCAAGGAACGACTCAAGTTGAGTCTCAGCAACTTGAAGGACGGTGGGGAGCCCACCACGACTGGTATCGAGACAGCTAACCCTCCAGGCTTCCCTACAATTTGCTGGTATCAAATCACGCCCAACCTCGAAAGAATCTTCTTGAATGTATTCCGTCGAGTTCACCAGCTTCAGTTTCCATACATTTTCCAAAATAGGAATCCCGTCTACTTTCTTGGAAAGTCGGCCTTTGAGTTTGAAAGGTGTGGCGATCTCAAAGGCTCCTGTTTCGAGACAAAAGCTATTTGAATGATTGACGTGTGCATTGAGGGAGGTGGGAAAGGGAGCAGAACCCTTCTCCCAAACACGATTCATATCCGCTTCTGATGAGTCCAGGCTGATGGCATTGCTTCCAGACATCCCAGATTCATTGATTCCGCTAACAGCGCGCTTTTGAAGAAAGGGATTGATGGATTTGCCCTTGGAAAACTCGGCGCTTAGGGCGTGTCGATCTTCAATTTCTTTCAGGAGTTGCGCCTGATCTTGCAACATCTTTTGCATTCGTTTTTGTTCGTTGGAGAGGAAGAAAGGGTTCGCAGTGAGAAGCTCCTCATCAGTTAAAACTCGAGGTGGTGGTCGGTTCTCCACGGATGAAGGCTTCGCCTTGAGATTCGGTTTCGAGTCACTTACTTTTGAAGAGTCGGCTTTTGATAATTTCAAAAATTAGTCAGAAAGGGATTGTTGCAGTGCGCGAGTATACTAACATTTCCCAGACGACACCTTTCCCCCCTTGCCCTGTTCTTGAACCTCCAGAGGCTCCCCGATGTCTAACGGTTTGTAGTAATCAACCACTTTGTCAGCAGCAATGATACGCCTTGACTTTCGGAGACCGCCAGCGGCCGAGTCATTATTCGAATCTACCGTATCTCCGACCAGCCCAGCGCGCCTGGCGTTCAGATCGAAAAAGGGGTGCAAGATTTTGTCTTTTGCTGTATCTTGTACGGAAGCGACCGAATCATTCGGAGTCGTAGGAATTGAGCACGAATTCAAGTTGCTTCGAGTATCTGCAGCGGTATCCCGATCTCCTTCTTTCACCTCTGCGGTAACTAAGTCCAAACCTAGATCATGCAAGTTAGTCAAAGTCATTGCGGGCAGAGGAGCTACAGGGATCGCCACAGCATTGTCTGAAAAAGCTACAGCAGGTGCAATGACCTCATCTGATCGAGAAACCATGTCTAAAACAGGTTCACTTGCGTCAGTAAGGGAGGCAAGGGAGGCCGGATCAGCAATGAGAGCGGCAATGGGGACAGGCACTGGAGATACTATGCCTCCACCAGTAATTTTCAGTATCTTTTTCACGCCCACTCGTTTTTTCGTTGGCAGCATTTTCGGAGGTGCAGGTGTTTCGTCCGCAACTTCAGGGTCACTTCCCTTCTTGGGCGCGCGTTTCCGCTTTTTGACAGGAATTGGTTGGGCCGAACTTGCATCTGCTATACCGAATGCATCATCTTCTCGGGCTACAAGCTTCGCGCCCGTCACTACAACAGGAGGCGCACTCATTGTGGCTGGAGTTTCCTTTTTCGCGTTCTTGTCAAAGAAGGGATGGACGGTTTTTGCGTTGGCTGGTGCGAGGACACTAGGAAATTGGGTGAAAAGGACTTGTTTGTTGGCTACTGATAATGAATGTGTTTCCATGATTGGCTGCAACCCAGGTGTTTCGCCTGCAAAACAAAAATCTTGAGTACACGAAAAGAGTAATAAAAGCAAAATGAAACAGCAATTGTACCTCTGGTGTTGACGTTGATACCGCAATGTGTAGCCGAACTTCCGAATGACAAGGCCGTGTGTGTGTGCTCGTCTGCGAAGGGAAAGTCATCATATCAGAAGCCAAAAAAAATGCGTGTTTCCAACATGCCTTGTTGAACGTCGGCCACTTTCAACTTGAAAACCACAGGATTCGGAGATTCCTCCTGTCGTCTATCTTCGCCCTTGGCAACCAAAGCCGGCACAATTGTGCATGCTTCGTTTCCGGTATTGATGTTACCGACCGAGCATAGCTCTTTTACGCCATCGACGATTGCGGCGGTATCAAGCCCAGTATGTGGCTTAATCCCGGCGCTTATCGTAGATTTCGTCCCAAGCCCACTTAATGGAGCCGGTACTTTGCGATTTCTAGGGGGAGGTTTCTTAGAAACCGTAGAAGAAGGAGTGGTGGTAGAATGAGTTTTTGTGGAGGCAGACTCGGAGTGATGAGCGGTAGAGTTGGTGGAATGCGAGACTCCTGGCACTGCCTCTGCCGGAGGTTCTACCATAGTGTCAGACTTCTTTTTCTTCTTTCTGACTGATACTTTTCGAGGTTTTTTAGTGACAAAGACGTCACTGGACAATGCCACAGTCTGGTCGATATCTAGGGCAGCTAAAGCAGCAGTATTTGCTGGATTGGATGAGCATTCCATCACAAGCTCTTGCTTTGATGCTGAAGGAACGCAATAGCGTGAGTCACAACAAGCTGTTGGGAATACAAGACTAGAAACCTTTTCCCTTGCCTTTTGATGCCTTCATTGGTACGTCAGCGGAAGAATCCTCTTCAATGGGCTCGTGGTTACTCTTGTGGAAAAATGGGTGCACAGGTCTCACTGGCAAAACTGGCAGCAAAGTAACCACAGGTTCGAGATTGATGGAGGGAGGCTGGAGCGTTGAGGCTTTCGGACCGTGAACGCCGAGAGGGACTGATGCCACGTTTATGAGTGATAGAGATCCTGAATTGCTGGTCTCCACTCGTTCTAATTCGCTTGCTTGTTCTAGCTCTAACATTGGACAAGACGCGTTTGAGGTGTCGAGTTGATGCTGTGGTTTGAGATTCGCGTCGCCCGGCCTTTGCCCGTCCAATCCGTATGTTTCCATACCGATTCCGGATGAATGCACACTGCTGCTTGAGCGAACGTCGTGCGCGAGGCCGAGTTTTGACGCTGGAGCGACGACCACTGGCGCGAAGAAGTCAACAATAGACGTTCTGCGCGGTGGATGGACCAGTTGTTGAGAGTGTTGAAGAAGTGGCTGGGACGCGGCGACGGACGACGAGTAGTCTGGCGGAAGCGGTGGTCCAATCTCGGGTTTCGTCGTCTCGTCAAGACCAGTCTTCGCCGTCTTCTTCCGCTGTCGCTTGCGTGCGCTCCCTGTCTTTCTCGCTGCCTCCGTCCCGGTTTCGTCGGCCGGCGACTCAAGGAAGGGTCCAGCTTCCCACTTCTCGGACATGGAAAGCATGGTTGCTTTTCACTCACTCACTCGCAACCCCTGGAAAGCATCATTATCACCACAAAAAGCTCGTACTGAGCTGATGTACGCTAGACCTTCTGCCCATCGTCCATGAGGGTTCGACACGCGCCTCGCTTTACACAATGTATTATATGCCCATGCTTTATTATTCAATCATTGATCGTAGGAGATTCCCACTTCTTGTTCGAAGTCCTTCGCCCAGGCTTTGTTATAATGTGAGCCTTCACGGCCCCCCATTAAAATCCCCGCGATGTGAGGTAGTCACGAACAGCATGCAAATGATCGCCCTTAAGGAGAACATGGCCATTGCGTGGGTTCACCTTGCCGTCTGTCTTCAAAGCATCGCTGAGCTCTACAAGAAGTTTCTGTTTTCAGCCCCGTCACACCAAGAACATCAGAACCGTTCTCTCAAGCAAACAAGTAGATAACGGGGACAGTGCGCACCTGCGAGTCGCCCTCGACTCTGCGGATGACGGTGGCTTTGACCATATTGTTGCTCCGCCGGTAGTCGCGGTAGACTGGCAGCCACCCGCTGACAGGCAGCCGACGGATTGTGTACGCCTCTGTGGCGGCGACGGATGCTGAGGAGGACCGGAGGAGGGCGCTGGCAAACATGAAAGGTTGGGAGATCCCAATGGATGCCTTGAGTTGTGGCAATGTATGAGAAATGGAAAATGGAAAATTGGATTCGCCATCTCAGCTGTAGTTTTGACGGAAAACTGCACATGGCGTTCCCCTCTCCCTCCCTTCAAGCGTGGCTGCGGTGCCGTGCCTCATGGGATCTTCCCATCCGCCCTAACACCCCATTGAATGTCACGTCATTCCCTATCTCCCGGCCCGAGTCTTGCTCGTTTAAATCTTCCATGTCACAGACCCAGTGTCCTGCAAAACGCGCTTCTCCATACCTGCAGCCCGAACATTAGGTGTATCTTTTATCTGTAAAAACTCTTATTTCCCGATTGCATTTTTTGGATACTGGTGGAAAGATTGCGTGCTTAGCAATATCTTAAACTTGGCTCCACATGGCCTTCCTGACGATAATCGCTTTTGATCAAACTGTGAAAATTGAGATAGGCTTCATAGATCTTAACATGTAGAGCGTTGTCACAATTTGTGGGTGGTGAAGTCAAAATCGTGAAACTGAACGGAGAAGGAGTAAATACTCACAACAAAACTTTATTCAAAAAGCTGATCAAATGCATTTGGAGAGCTTCAGAAAATAGTTTGTCAAGTGTTCATGATGAGGGTGGAAGAGTTTTCAATGATCTATTCGGGCTGCTCATTTGTTTGAACTCTGGCAATAGTCTGGCACATCGATGCTAGCTATTGTAGATCTGTATGGTAGTGATCAGGCCAAATAATTGTCTACACCATCCTTAGTTTAAGCTTTTTTTATAGGGGCTTGTTGTTTGCAAAATCAGCCTCTCAAACGACACGCCCTAGATATGCGATGACATTACATAAAGGGTTAATCACCCTCTCAAACGACACACCCCTGGCCAAAGGTCGAACCGGCTTTCTCTCAGCGACTGATTTAATCAGAATTATTGTCGAAGGAATTGGAATCCTTCCACAAACTAAAAATTGTGATATTATTTTAAACTTCGTCAAGTTGGAACTGGGGCACTCTTGACTCGGAAAACAGAAGATGCGGATGAAGCAAGTCAGTCCGATTTGAGCCACCAAAGCGAAGGGAGATTGCAAATGGATGACGTGGTCGCTTCTGACGTTGTATTTTTATAAGCAACTTTACAGCCACTCCTGCTGCCATTCCGACTATTACCAAGTATCACGCGTCTTTGATTCCTGCTGCCAAAAAGACTTTGCGTACGGCCTCCCATTGAAGGGCACCGAGCGTCCAACTGGCTTCCCGTACAACATGATTCCAGAAGACGCTCTATGTTCTGACGAAATCAAGGTTCCTTTTTGTGCCTCTCTCAGAGTCCCTTCCTCGGTGGACGGTTGAGTGCTTATTCTCGTGCTTTTACCGTGTGGAAAATGAATCTAATCTAACATTCATGTTCGATGGACTCCTCGCGTTGATCTTTATGGAATTGAGTGAAGAAGGACTTCGGATTGTCGTGGCAGCAACTCGGCTGAGTAAGCTGTTCATGTACCGTTCTCTGAACTTCAAGATCAATGCTGACTTGCATCGCTCATGATCCACATATTGCTTATTCTTAAATTTTAATACTCGCGCATAAGGAAACTGAGTGTAATGAGCCAAAGCAGGGTCATCATCAACCGATTTTTCAGCGAACCGCCGGAAAGAGACAAATGGAGCCAGTGCAGGACTACGCGCGGGCCGTCGTGCAGATGGTGGTATTTGTTCTTTATGCCGTGTGGATTGCCCCTATGCAGAGCTTGCTGTACGTTGTGTTTGGAGTTGGGGGGGGTGGTCTGCCGTGGTTGAACGGGTACCGCACGCACGTCGGTCTCTTCGGCGATCTCATTGTGCGCCTTGTGCGGTATCCGACCGTGTCTCTTGGCGTCCCGCACGACAGCCCTCTTCTGCGTTCGCTTCTGTGGCTTGCGGCTGCGTTTGGCAACGGCGTGGCCGCGCGCGTCGCCTTCTGCGTTGCGCGCGACTCATTCGCAGACGCACACGCGTCGGTGCGCACCGGCTTCTGGCTCGCGTCCCAGTCAGCGTCGCTGGCATTCGTGTCTGAGTCGGGTTCGTCGCCGTCCGGTTCAGAGCCATCCGCCAACAAGCCGGTTCCAAACCATCGCGACCAGCTCGCAATGCTCTACGTTCACGGCGGCGGCTACGTCAATGGCTCTCCTGAAATCTCCTTCCTACACAGCGCACATCTGTGCGCCGCTTTCGACCGCATCGCGAAAGATCATCTCAGTCTCATCATCTTCCATCCACAATACCCCCTCTGTCCCGAATTCTCAAATGACGACGCTTTGCAAACTTGTCTTGACGCGTACCGGTTCATGCTCCTCAAAGGATTTAAGAGAATCTGTCTTGCCGGTGACTCGGCTGGTGGCCACATGGCCCTCAACCTACTAGCAGTTCTGTCGACGCAGCATGCAGATCTTATTCAACCCGTGTCTGCTATCCTATACTGCCCCTGGGTGGACCCGTTTCTCACTGTGCTTCCGGCACAGTTTGGAGCAAGCGACGTGAGCTTTCACCACGACATAATCACTGTAGTGGGATCCCGTTACATGGCGAGCAAGTTTGCTCCCACTATAACGAAGGAAATGCGGATCGCGCCTCTGAATTGGCATGATAGCGTGCTTGAATCTTTGACACCCAACATCTTGATCGTGTATGGAGGTGCAGATGTTTTACGCGCTGGCATTGACGCCTTTGTCGACAAGTTGCAACGAATTGCGGACCAAAAGAAAACCAAGCAGATCATTGTCAAGAAACGCTATCCATACATGCCCCATGGCTTCAATCGCTTGTTTTTGGATTCGTTTGGGGTGTCTCGCAAGACCGCGTTGGAATCAGTCGACGTGAGCGCACGTTTTTTGTTTGATTCTCTCTCCTCTTGAGACTGGGAGTACCCCTTGTCTTTTGATAAAGAACTTCATAAAGAATGATTGAGTGCGTTATTTTCCATAAAACTCCCGAAATTCGTGGGTGTTTGAATTGCGGCAAGATCTCCATCTTGGTCTGATTGGTTGAAAGCCGCCTTCCGGCTCCCTTCCCGATGCACTGAATCTTCATCGAATGACATCCACGTTCTGCCTGGTGCCCTTCTCACCGTACGACCCGAATGGCGGTCCAGACTTTGGCCAATGCTTCGAAGAAAGGTAGGAGACAAGCCCTTACCAGGTCTGACGCTGACATGATTGACTGCAGTGTCCTATCCGGAGGCCCTTCGATTGCCGTCATCATATTTGCTGCATTGCGTCTCAACTACCTTCGTAAGAGAGCTTGCACAGATAGACCAACCAAGTGGCACGTCTCTGCAAACAGAGTGAGTGAGACTTGAATGACGTCAATATGAAATCAACGCTCCAACACCAGATTGTTTCCGTTCTCACCGCATTGATATCGCTTGTGTCCATGATTCTTGCATCAATGGATGCTTCTCGAAGTGGCTCGCTTGTCCTGTCCGTCTCGTTGAGGCTGTTGGCCTCAATTGCGGTCGTCCCTGTGCTTTTTCTCGAACATACTCGTCTGCAGCGGGCTTCAACAGCGCTCATGGTGTACTGGTTGCTTGCATTTTGTGTCTTAGTCATTCAGATTCGCACACGTGTCCGGCTGGTGAGTGACGTCGCCACGTTCAAATCCAAACCACAATTAATCAATTGGCTTTATAAGGGTCAACCCGCGCCGCTACTTATTTCTTTCATTACACAAGAGTGCTTGATTGGCATTTCTTTTCTCCTCGAAAACATGACATATGTTGAAGATAGCGAAACGGGGAGTCGAGTCAAGCCGGCGCCACTTGGCTCGAACGTCAACGTGTTTGCGCGCGTTACTTATTGGTACATGCAGCCGCTTTTGATTCTCGGCTCCAAACGTGAACTCACCCTGGATGATTTGTGGAAGCCGGACAAGAGCCAAGCGACCACCGCCATCTTGAACAAGTTCGAAGAACAATGGAAACTGGAAAGGCAGAAGGCGGAAAAGGTGGGCAAGAACCCACAGCTAATTCGAGCTCTTTTGAAGGCATACTATCCTGCACTTATCATTGGCTTTTTTGAGTATTGCGTCAGCTTCGCTTGTACATTCATGGAACCGCTGCTGTTGTCTTCAATCCTGGTATTTATTGGGAACCCTGATTCTCCCAGCTACGTGGGTTACGTGCTAGCCACCGGAATCTTTCTGAACGCACTTCTCAACGTGTTGATGGGTGTGCAAATGTGGATTACAAGTATGGGTGTTGGGTACCAAATTCGCTCGGCCCTTTGTTCTGCCATATTCCGAAAGTCAATGCGTTTGTCAAACTCTTCCCGTCAAAGTACATCGTCCGGTCAGATCAACAACATGATGGCAGCAGACACCAACCACATCATGTGGTATATGACCATGATCTTTAATCCGCTCGGAATTCCTATCAAGATTTCTCTTGCCATTTACTTGTTGTGGGCACAGCTGGGCGCTGCTTGTCTCGGTGGTTTGGCTGTCATTGTTCTCGCTTTCCCGCTGCAGGCTCTTATTGGGCAACGTCTTCGCAGTGTTTTCAACTTGAAGCAGTCTCGGGCTGACACCCGTATCGAACTCGTGAACGAACTGCTTAACTCGATCCGACTCCTCAAATTGTATGGTTGGGATCTCTTGTTTCATGCACGCGTAACAGAGGCCCGTCATGAAGAATTGAAGAGCGTGAAGCTGATGGGTATTTGGAAGTCGATTGGATCGCTTGTAAGCGATGTCACACCGCTGTTTGTGTCTCTGGTCTCATTCATCATCTTTTCTGTTGTCAATGCTGGAAGTGGCCGAACTTTGGATGCCAGTCGCATCTTTGTCTCGTTTTCCTTGTTCAATATTCTCTCGGAGCCAATTGGTGCCATTGGGTACTTGTTTTCTGGTGGTTCTGCTGCTTTGATCTCTCTAAACCGGATGCAAGAGGTATGCTTCCCTCGCTACTGAGTTATTGATGGTCTGAAACTTATAATGATGTCAACCAGTTTCTGCTTTTGGAAGAGCTGGATACTTCCAATGTGCAGCATGGCATTTTGGCAGATGGGAATGCCGTTTGTGTGGAAAATGCGTCATTCAAGTGGGATGCAAGTGCTGAGGACTTCATCTTGCAAGATATCCACTTCACTATTCCACATGGAACTCTGACTGCTGTGATTGGGCGTGTGGGTGCTGGAAAAAGCTCACTCATTAGCACACTCTTGGGTGAAATGAAGAAAGTCACTGGCACAGTCTTTGTCTCTGGAACCAT
Organism: Chytriomyces sp. MP71; assembly: GCA_025201725.1. Taxonomy (NCBI): domain Eukaryota; kingdom Fungi; phylum Chytridiomycota; class Chytridiomycetes; order Chytridiales; family Chytriomycetaceae; genus Chytriomyces; species Chytriomyces sp. MP71. Next base: position 522 of record MU614809.1, on the reverse strand, counting down.
TGCCTATGTCAGTCAGCAAGCATGGATTGAAAACAACACTGTGCGAGGAAATATTCTGTTTGGTAGTGATTATGATGAAGCAAAGTATAATGGTGGGTGGTCTTGTATCTGGGTTCTGTTTTCTGATTTTGGTTTACTCCATAGCAATCATTGATGCATGTGCCCTTCGAAATGACCTGAATCTTCTTGTCTCTGGAGATTTAACTGAGATTGGTGAAAAGGGAGTTAACCTGTCTGGTGGTCAAAAGCAGCGACTTGCACTTGCACGCGCTGTCTACAATGATGCTGATATATACATCCTTGATGATGTTTTGTCTGCTGTTGATGCCCATGTTGACAAGCATATCTTTGAACATGTGATTGGACCCAGAGGACTTCTCAAGTCAAAGACGCGCATATTTGTGACACATGGAGTGCACCACCTTCCAGATTGCAATATGGTCCTTCTTGTGAAAAACAAGACTATTGAGCAGCAAGGCTCTTTCAAGGAACTGATGGCTGTGGAGGGAAGTTTTAAAGCCT
>MU614808.1:2924-36549 GCA_025201725.1 Chytriomyces sp. MP71 | reverse complement strand
ATCCATGCAAATGGGAAATTAAGAAAACGACGGGAAAAGCGCAAGGCAACAAGCAGGCGGGTGAGGTACTCGGATGACGTTGTAAAGGAGCACCGATGTTGAGCATTTACGACTTACTCGGCACATGCCATTTTGCTGCAAAAGAAAATAAGAAAAGAAGCACCCTTTATATAGTGAATTAAAAGTATGTTTCACTTACTAGCTTTGACCAGAGATCTTTATCACCTTAATATACGTTAAATCGGATAGGGAAACTGAAATAAGGGACACGTGCACATTCACTCGGAAGCTTTAAGCCACAATAACTTATCGGTGATTCCGCATCGCATGATTGCGTGCGATGAGCTGGTGGGCTTGCGCGCAGTAATCGAAAGTATGGTTCAAGCAACCATGGTGGCGGCCTCTTGCGACGGACGTTTTAGTAGCACGCTTTGTAAGGAGTCCTTTTGGTGTGACAATGGTAGAAGTTCTTCCGTAAACGTTTACGTACATGTCAACCCCCCGACATGAACGACTGACATGAACAAATCCTCAAAAGTGTGCTTTATTCACAACGAGCAAAGTAAAGATTCTGGAACCAATATCTTACTGAGCGTCGACCTTGGCAATGTCTGAATGCATTTGCAGTTAATTTCGATTCTCAGGGAATGTGAGAGCGAATGGCGACGAGGAAGAAGAGCGAAGACAAAAGAGTGATTCACAGCAATGAAGTAATGAAAAGGGGTTAAAGACCAGGAGGGTCGGGTGGAGGCCAGAGGGGAGTTTTACTCACACTTGATCAGGTCAACAACACGGTGAGAGTATCCAAACTCGTTGTCGTACTTTAAAACAGCGAACGGCATTTAGACAAGGATAGCATGCGACATGAACAGGCAAAAGGACAGGGAGCTCACCCAAGAAACCATCTTGACAAAGGTGTCGCTGAGGGCGATACCAGCCTTGGCATCGACAATGCTGGAGCGGGGGTCGGAGATGAAATCGTTGCTAACCACGTCGTCGTGGGTGACGCCGAGAATACCCTTCATCTCGCCGGCGGCGGCAGCCTCGAGCGCGGCGATGATCTCTGCGTACTTGGCGGGCTTAGCGAGCTTTACGGTCAAGTCGACGACTGAGACGTCGGGGGTTCCTATTCAAGAGCGCCACATTCAGTGACCCAAGAAGTCAGGAGTAGGTCCAAAGGAGATCGAGACTCACCGACACGGAAGGCCATGCCGGTGACCTTTCCGTTGAGAGGAGGGTAGACCTTGCCGACAGCCTTGGCAGCACCTGTAGAAGCTGGGATGATATTCTGGCCAGCACCACGGCCAGCACGCCAGTCCTTCCCAGAGGGACCATCGACGGTCTTCTGGGTGGCAGTGACGGAGTGGACGGTGGTCATCAAGCCCTCGACGATACCAAAGTTAACATCGAGGACCTTGGCGAGGGGAGCCAGGCAGTTGGTGGTGCAAGAGGCGTTGGACAGGATTTGGATGTCCTTGTTGTACTTCTCCAGGTTGACACCGCACACGAACATGGGCGCGTCCTCAGAGGGAGCGGAGATGATGACCTTCTTGGCACCACCCTTGATGTGGGCGCTGGCCTTGGCGATGGAGGTGAACACTCCAGTGGACTCGACAACGTAGTCGGCACCGTCAGTTCCCCATGGGATCTCCTCAGGGTTGCGCTAATCCAGAGAAAAGGGGATACTATGAGCATTTGCTTGATCGCGTCGCCAATCCGAAACCGACAATAAATACCTGGGTGTGGTGGGAGATGGGCTTCCCGTTCACAATGAGCTTGCCGTCCTTGTGCTCGACGGTTCCCTTGAACTTTCCGTGGGTGGAGTCATACTTAAGGAGGTAGACCACTGAGTATTTGTCAATGGTGTGTCAGTTGGGTTGTGTGGGACGAGTGATCAACGAACAAGCAGCCACTCAACTGTACTCCAAGTCAATGAAAGGGTCGTTGATGGAGACAACCTGAACATCCTCGTGCTCGAGAGCAGCGCGGAGCACAATGCGTCCGATGCTGTTGCAAGAGGTTAAAAAAAGCGCAAAGCCAACCGAGCGATTTACTTACCGACCGAAGCCGTTGATTCCAACCTGTTTCGATGGAACGCATGACAGTCGGGTGATCGCGTTCATGGGTAAGGTAAAAGAGGTGGAGGGCCAGAGTGAGATAAGCGATCAATGGCTAAGTGCGTGGTGCAGCTGTCCACCACCTGACCCGCCTGCCCTTCAAATGGACCACTCTCAAATGGGCCACTTCCAAAGCGGACGGCTCCCCATCGGAGAAGGCGAGTCTTCCAACGCACCTTGACAACCATGCTTGTTTTGTTTTTGCAGATAAAAAATTGGGAGTCTTTGAAATCGGGGTGCCTTCCTTCTTTTGGCTGCAACGAGAAATTGTGACTCAACCAGTTTTGCCGGCGTCTGCGCCCAGAACACGTGTTTCCGTCTTATCAGGCGATAAGATCAGGCCTCTTTCTCCCGTCTCCCGTCCTAACAACCTGTAGAACGTACAGCGAATGCGAAACACGTTGGGTTCCACGAGGCGCTCCCAACTCAGCCGTTTCGGGTAACCCCGGAGCTGGAAATTGTGGGGCACCACTCAGCCACGACTTTTCCCGAAAAGCAAGCCGGTATTTCCCGCAACAGCACGCCAGTGTTTTAAGAGTGCGCCACAATGCCTCGTGGCTGCCGGAGAGAACCCTGTTTCAGCACATGCGCCAAACTTTTGATTTATCTGCATCGTCCTTTCCGAGGAACTCGTTTGAATGGGTTTCGTTCAATCCAAACATGTGAGAGATCCGTGTGACAATGGGTCTGTATTTTTAGAATCGTAATCGGGTTTTCGACAATCAGTTGTTTTTTTTGGAAGATGCGATTTCCAACCAAGACCAAAGCATCTTAACCTGCCTGTTCTTACGCGGAATAAGCCAATAAAATCATCACTTCAACCAAAATGGCGCGTCGGGTCATGTTGTAAAAGTGCTTGGAATCGAACCCCCGGAAAAGCAACGCGTTTAAAGGGTTTGATTGAGCGCCGGATAAGCTTTGAGTGCATATGTTAACAACGTTATTCATTGTACTTCAAGAAACCATCTTATATTTAAAATAGATTATATTCTCTTGTAGATTTAAGGGATGTATTAAATAAATATCTTGTAGATTTAAGGTTTGTATTCTTCTTAAAAATACATAAATAAATTATCTTGTTTAGCATGAAACAGCGAGCGACGACTCCGTGCACGTAAGATGTTCTCTTTTCCAGTGTCAGTCCTCAGTTATCCGCAAGAAGGAAAACGAACCACGGCGAAAACAGGTGGATGAAAAGGTAAAATAATGCGCGAAGTCTCCAATTGCGACGTTGATATTATTTCTAATAAAATGGCAAAATGGGCGCACCCTTTTGAGGTTTTCACCTTTGGCGATCCAGCATAACGCGAATCCATTGCCGTTAACGCCATGTGAATGAGGCCGCAAGTTTTCGGACACTTGCTCCTCTAATTATAAATCCTCGAGTGATTTCATCATTCCAACTTTCGTTCAATCGCGTCGCGCCCGCCCCGCATCTGATACACCATAAAACAAACCCCTGCCAACTGTGAAAATTGCAATTACACAAAAAGCAATCACACGCGCGGCATGACCAGTCGCAACATCTTCGTCGCTCTTGACGAGACGTCCGAGTCAGTGGCCGCCCTCAAGTTTGTCCTTGCCAACCTTGTCCAGTCTGAAGAAGATACGGTCACTCTGATCCCTGTTATCAAAAGTGACTCGGAGCGCGAGTCGGTACTTGAATGCTCCCACCTTCCCTTGTTTCTTCCACATCTAACTTGGAAATCAGACCTTCGCACACACCAAAACCCTTCTCACAGCCCTCCACGACACCCACCCATCCCCCGCCAAATTCTCCATCCAGATTCTCATCGCTGCGGCCGGCCCCAACTCCGCTGGCCAAGCCCTCTGCGACCTCGCCGCTGCCGCACAGCCAGACATGCTCGTGCTCGGTAGCGCGGGCAAGAGCGCGCTCGAGGGCCTCGCAAGCGGCAGCGTGAGTCAGCACGTCCTCGCGCACGCGGCTTGTCCCGTGCTCGTGGCGCGCGTGTCGCCAGCGGATGAGACGCGCTTGGCCTCCCGCGTGCATTCGCATTTGACGGCCTTGAATCGCGGACCTGTGTGGATTTGAAAGGCATGGAGCGTCCAGCGCTTGAATTGTTTTGGAACCTCCCACGATAATAAAGTACGGTCGTCAGAAACTGCAATCCAAACTCCTACCCGTTTTCAGGTCAAAAATCGAACAAACAACTCCTACACCACTCGTTGTTGGCAAAGACAGTGCAGAAAAAACTGGCGTGCCCAAGCAGCGTTTAATTTAGCTTTCCAATTCAGTTTGATTGAAATGAAGGTGAAGCCATCAGTTTTGTAGATTTTCCTCAACACCCATCGAACATCACACGCCACTTACCGGTCCCGGTGTACGTGGAACCCGTCATCTACAGTCCGCCACCGTCGCCGCAGCCCCTGTCGTACATATTCAGTGTGTACGGGGGCGGATCGAGACAAAGCCCACTGGTGGACATGGCGTTTCTCAATGAGCGGAGTGTGGACAGGAATCCGGCCTACCCCAATAAACTTGGAGGGGGCGCTAGCGAGGGAGGAGGAGGCTCAGGGGGGGAGTACTAGGTTGGAGGTTCGGGAGGGAGTAGACGGTCGGGCAGTGGTTCAGGCGGAGGATCGGGAGGAGGTGAAGCATCACGTAGAGGTGGTGGCTCAGAAGGTGGAGCAGGTGGAGGAGGTTGAGGCAGAGGATGTCTCCCAAGTACCCAACTCGCTTGACCAACCCATAGCTGGTGCCTCGCGGAAGGTACCCTCGCCTCCATCGAGCACCAAAATGCCAAACGCACCTCAAAGCCGAAAAATTATCCTAAAAAGTATCCTACTCGACCTCCACGAGCACCCAGAGCAGCGATCGAGACGAACTTTGCATCATCAGCTCCCTGAATTGACGCCGATTCGCGCAAGAGTGTGCTCAGCGAAGCGAGCACGAATGACGTGCGCGTGAGTACCATCAGCGCGGCAGCCTGCGCGCCCGACGACAGTTGACACGGTTGAGGACGTAGAAGAAGAGGTGAACGAGATTGAGGAGGCAACGCGCAAGAGTGTGATTGGAACGGATCTACACCGAGACTAGTGAAACCAACCCATTGAGAAACGCTCATCCAATGGACTCACGACCTCCATAGACCACTTCTACCTCTCCAGATCATACTCGAACGCGTCAGCAGTATCGTGGAAGTGGAAGTCACTCATTTGCGTAAATGGTACGAACGTCAATATGCAGTGACGGACCCAAAAAACGAAAACTTGGTCATGTAAATATCAAATGTCCGTCTGATATAGAGGTTGTAGTTTATATTTATTTTGTGTTTTTTTGAATCAATCCTTTTCTTTTACGGTTCCCCATGTAGCCACCTTTACCCGTTCTCGCGTTCACACGATTACAATGACTTTCCTAGTCTTTTCAAATATTGTCGATGTCGTTCCACGCTGGTAATGCAGCCTGTGTGTGATGTCAGTGGACCTAGAATTTCTCATCGACTCGTGAGTAAGCATCCCAGACGAATCCATGCCCCCACCGACGGACTCCATCCGAACGCATCCACCATTGCCGTGCGCCGTTGCCTCGCGTCAATGCACTTGCGATACATTTAAATCGTATTTGCGGTGACGGACGCTGGCTCCGATGGCCGCGTGACGAAATGCGGACTGCTTAGTGGCTGGTTTTGGCGCACCACGCAGACATGCCGAGACTGGCGGAGATCGGAGCAGCGTGGATGGAACTGTGTGCGTAAGAAGGTAGAGGAGATAGGGCGTCAGGGAGACATGGGACGGAGGGAGGCAGGGAGGATCGAATGGGTGGAGTGAGACACCCGCAAAACGTGCCACCACCAAACAGGATATTAACATGTTTATTCTCACAATTAGATCATGACCTACGAGAAGGTGCTATTTTCCTCCAATACGTTTCATTGTACTTCCTTCGAATATTGAATCCTGGCCTCGAACTCAAACGCGATATCCTCAAAGCAAATCTGACCTTCCTTTTCTCAACAATAGGAAATCGTCATTGACGGAAAAGGCCACTTGATCGGTCGCCTCACCTCCATTGTTGCGAAGCACCTCCTGAATGGACAGAAAGTGACAGTCGTCCGCTGTGAGGACCTTAACGTGTCTGGATCCTTCTACCGCAACAAGCGTGAGTTAATTTTCAAGCATGCTTCGTGATTAGTAAAAGAAGGTCATCTAATGATCACTCTTCTAAATTTTAAGTCAAGTACCTCGCCTACCTCCGCAAGCGTTGCATCATCAACCCCGCCCGTGGACCCTTCCATTTCCGTGCCCCCAGCAGAATCTTCTACCGCACCATCCGCGGAATGATCCCCCACAAGACGGCCCGCGGTGCCGCCGCCCTCGAGCGCCTCAAGGTCTTTGAGGGAATCCCTGCCCCCTATGACAAACTCAAGCGCGTTGTTGTTCCCGCTGCTCTTCGCGTACTGCGCCTGAAACCCGGCCGCAAGTACTGCACCGTCAAGCGTATCAGTAGCGAGATGGGATGGAAGTACCAGGGGGTTGTGGAGAGACTGGAGGAGAAGAGAAAGGCCAAGGCTCAGGTCTTCTACCAGAGAAAGAAGGCGCTTAACAAGCTCCGTACCAAGGCTACTGCGACCGTTTCCAAGGAAGTCCAGCCAGTCAACGCCAAGTTGGCTGCGTTCGGTTACTAGATGCACCGAAGTTTTGTTACTCGTTGGCAATTCGTCTGGTGGTGGGGTGCGTGCGGTCTTGGCTGTGTGTGATGAATGGCTCTATTCGTGGTCAACTTAATACATTTGCCTGTCAATAAGTAGTACTCTGTGTAATGTTTGTGCCTCCATTCATAAATTATTCGATCAGTTGGAGTGTTGTCTGGTGCTGGACTTTAAACATGAATCGCCGTGGTAATCTCTCAGAATCAAGTCCATGCGCCGCCACGTCTGGCAATGTTTAGAAACACGAAATCAAATTTATTTATAAGCGAAAAGGGAAACTGTAAGTTCACAAGCGAAAATCTAAGGTGAAAGGGTAAAGACTGAGCAAGCAAATTCCGTTCGACTTAGAAGGCGTAAGGAACGGCAGCAGGTTTGGTGTAGGTAAAGCTATTGGTCTTGTAAAGGGTTGCAATCTTGCAGTAGTCGCTGGGGGAGGTAAAGTGGCTTCCGTAGGGGGCAACGAGCTCGCCACCGCTTTGGTCCGTAAGGGGTTGACCAGGGAAACAGCACTCGATCGTCTTCTGAGCCGCGGTGGCGATGTTGGTGTCGCACCACTCTGGGCGGAAGGTGAAGAGCTCTTGATTGCCGAGGTAGTCAATGTCCGCAGCGGCGATACCGAGTTCGTTCACGAGGGAGGCACGGAAGCGGTCGAAGCGGTAGGCAGTATGGGAGTTCAGGTCAATATCCGACCACAGACGCTCCGCAATCGCGCTAACACGGGGAAAAGTGTGGCTGTCGAGATTGTGGCGTTTGATGGTCTCGGACCAGAGGGAGCCGAACCCTCCCTTAATGGCGGAGGCGGTGTTGTCGGGCAGACCCTGTCTGGGGTCGTAGTTGTAGATCAGCGTCCAGTTGTGCCACTGTCCTCCAGTGTGCCAGAAGCCAGTCTCGTTCAAGCCTTTGCCTCCGAAGGCGGCTTGGTTCTCGTAGGTGGTGTCGGGAGTGAGCTGGGGGGCGGGCTTGCCGGTCACGTCGAAGAAGGTGGCAGCACCGGGACCGAGCTGGTTACGGCACCACTTCACGGACGGGGAGCAGTCAAGGTACCAGAACGCGTTGGGAGAAGCGACAATGTTCTTGAAGCCGTTGTCCACAATCTTCTGGTAGAGCCATGGTCCCATATAGAACTGGTCCCACACATTGATAATGGCGTCTTTGGGGATAATATCTTTAACACCGTAGTTAAGAGCGTTGGCATCGGGTGCAAGAGGCTGGTTGTCCCAAGCAACCTCGTCCCAGGCGGCGTACTTCTTGTTGTTCTTGGCAAGAATGGCCACAAGCTGACGCTCGAAACCAGGAAGGATGCTCGTAAGGGCGTTTGGGTCAGGGTGGTCCCACGTTTCCGGCACAAGGCCGTACGCACGGGCATTGACCTCATCGTGACCAACATGGATGACTGGGTCCTTGAACCAGCTTCCGACCTCAGTGATAAGGTCATCAACAATCTGGATAGCAGCAGGGCTGGATATGTCAAGCTGACCGCAAGGGGGCTGGTTGCAGTAGTGGCGACCCCACCAGACAACACCAAAGCAGGGACCATCGGTAGAGTTGGGGTTGATGTTCGGGAGGGAATGGTTGAGGAAACCGACGGATGCATTGTTGCACTGAGCGTTGGCAGCGTAGCTTGTAGCGTCCCAAGGAGAGTGCTTCCAGCCCTTTACGAGACTGGGATCAATCTCACCAAAAACGGCATTATGTCCCTGTAATTTTTTAATCAGAGAATGATAACCCGAGGTGTGCTCAATAGAACATACCGGAAGCTCAAACTCGGGAATCACACGAACACCTCGCTTGAAAGCATAGTCGACGATACCAGTGACGTCATCCTTGGTATACTGTTTGAGGGAACCGTCGTCATTCTTGTACTTGGCGTTATCAAGCTTGGAGTACTTGTCCCACTTGATAGGGAAAGACTGGGAGTCGTAGATATGCCAGTGGAACACGTTAAGCTTGGAGGCGGCGAGACCGTCAATGATACGCTTGATGTCCTCAACTGGGAAGAAGTTACGGGAGGTGTCGAGCATAAAACCACGGTATGGATAAGCAGGCTCGTCCTGGATAGTGGCAGTGATGATCTCTCCACCGTTGGTGATGAGCTGAGATAGGGTGCGAACAGCGTAGTTGGCACCGACGTTGGTGTTGGCAGTGATGGTGGCACCAGAGGCGGTGACCTTCAAGGTGTAGGACTCGTCAACACCAGCAAGCTGGGCGGCGTCGGTGAGGGTGGTTTTCACGCTGACAGAGATGGAAAAGGGAGTGACGTCCCGTTTGTAAGACTTCTTGATGTTGTCCGGGGAGGCGCAGGTAGGCTGGGGAGGGACGTAGTGAGGCTGGGGCGCTTCAGGACAGCCGTACGCGTCGGCCAGCTTGTTTCCGGTTTTGGCGAGGTAAGAGGTGTAAAAGGGAGTGATGTCGACTCCGGCGGCGATAATGGACTTGTCCACACAAACGGAGGACAAGACAGCGGCGGCGCCACCGTCCACAACCTGTTTGAACACCAACACAAGTTCAGTTTCTTTTGAAGTGAGCGAGAAGAGATCAAATCTCACGGAGACTGGCTGAGGCCACAGATACAGGCTGGCATCGCCAACGGCCTTGGCCGACACGGCAGAGGCGACGGCCGCGAAAATGGTTGCAGTCTTCATAGTGTTAAGTCTAGGTTCTCTGTTGCAAGGGAAGGGAGGATCAGCATACTCTGAGGTGGCATACAGAAGTGGTGATCAAGCCCGGATTGAGGATTGAGTGGCGATCCATTCACCAATCAATTATGTGGGAGCAGCAGCAGAAGTGGGCGGAGAGCGTGCGATAACAGGCTGTCAGGGAGTCTCACAGGTGGTGGGCACGCTGCTGTATGCTCCGAGGGCTGTCCCTCAGTTAAATAGCTTGTGTGAAAAAATTCGTTGAGCCAGAACTCTTTTAATCAAGGAAAAGAAATTCGATTTGAGGTAGCGTGGGCTTGGGTCGTGTGCCTTAGACGGCAATATGATCGAGACTACCGACCACTAGCATTCACCCCCATCGATACCAACACCGTTCATTCCGCAGCTATTTGACGGTGGTTAAGGACGTGTTTCAGTAACATGAGTATGGCTTACCTGTCAGCGAGCCACCTGGAAAAAGTTTTCTCATTTGATCCGGAGCTGAGCAGATTCCAATGTGAGAAGAAAACACTACCCATACGCGTATTTACTATTATAAGCAGAATTCGATCAGGCAAATCACTTGCATCGCCTACAGCAGAGTTGTCGCCTGTGTCGGTGTACAAACTCCATTGGAACTGTATCGGATTTGTAATATTGTATCCTCTTAAATACCTTTATTCTAATATCCTTATTTTGAAGGAAAATATGGCTTAAAATGGGGGGTACCGAGTGCAGAGCATGGCAAAATCAAGCGTGATCCACTTTATTGTGACCCTCGTCAAGAGATAATCTCAAAACCTCAAAGTAACGGATGGAAAAATGATGGAACTCAAGCAAACGCAAAAGCAGCACCAACCACCTCTTAATATAGTTGAGACAAAGAAGCGGGTATGGTAATTATCTTAGAAAAATACTTTGCTTTTTATTTAGAAACCAAATTAACTGAAGCCTTGAAAGAAGGGCGCCACAACTGTCACAGGCGTTGGAGTATCCGTCCGTTCGGTCGCGGCGGCGGCGGTGGTGTCTGTCGCGGGAACACCGATCCCTGTCGAATTAAAAGATCTTTCCTTGGATCGAACGTTCGCGAATGAGTCCGCCAATCAAGAATGTTAAGAGAAATATCTGGAGGCGCACCGCTATCTCAATCGTAATTCCATGCCGTCATATAATCAGGATTATGCAGTTGCTCCAAAGTCTGGTTTGTATCAAATTCGTTCGGTTACGAATTGTTTGAAGAAAAAAGACATGTTTTGTTTGGACTTCAAAAAAAGGCGCTCGTGTTTGTCGTGAGGTGGTTTTGCTTTCAATACAATGATTGTCTCGTTCGCGCCTTCCCCTGAGCCAGCAAAAGCTTGCTTAACTATGAATCTACAGCAAGGCTGTGTTTGTTTCCATTTACCTTGGGTACATGCGACAGCGCGTAGGTGTACTCTCTGGACGGCAAAGAAATCTCGCATCAGGTGAGATCCGAGACATTGTATGGACGGAAGTATCTGCAAACGGATATGCAGATCCCTACCACAATAGTAAGATTATATCCACAATAATGACTACGCAGCAATCAGAGATGCAATGTGCCGATCTAGATCCTCCTGAGAATCTGCCGGCTTGAACGTGGAGGAGCTGAGCGTGAATGACGCCGTGCATTGCGACGCCGCGAGGCTCTCACATCTCTCACATTGCCGCGAACACCCTCCGCCATGCCTAATGATGGCCCTGCCAGCATCACAGAACGAAGTAAGCTTGTCCGTGAGAAATCCTACGCATACCTTGCCGTTGCTGTGGCCGGCATATGGTAATATCTGACCACCTGGCAACTTAATCAATGTGAGTGATTTGTAGAAATACGAAGTCCAATTCCAGACCAACACCACCAGCATCCGTGCGTAGACTTGCTAACTCTTCAGGGACACCCTGTCTCCTACCTCATCTTAAATACGTGGAATCAAAAGTGACCGAATGCCGCTCATGACTCCTGCTTCGGACCGCGAAAACGACTCCCATCTCCCCGCCGAGAACCCGCCAGCCTTTGTCGCCGTCTCGCTCAAAGACTCGCGCAAATGGCTCGAAAAGCTGTCGAACGACGTGGGTCCATCCGTGTTCGTTTGGCCGTCGCGAGGTCCACTCCCTGAAACTTCGCATGAATCCACACAGATGCGCCAGATCGTCACATCCGATCCACTCCTCAGCAAACTTGCAATAGAATTTACACAACAGGGCATCTACGCGGGCTTTCCTGTCGGATATCGCCTTTACAGTCGCATGCGCGAAATAGGAACTCACGCCGACAAGTATCTCTACGGGCATCCAAGTGGACGCAAGTTCAGAAGGTGAGTTGAACTCATGTCAAACTAAGAGGGCATGATCTTGACGCGCGTGAACAGCACAAGTGACTTCCTTCCCCACCTGCTCTACCTCACTAAGAGGGTCATCAACCCGACCACAATCTGCGAATGCATTTGCTGTCAACCAAAGCTGTCATCAGGCCCTCGTAACAGTCTAGTGAAATCTGTGTCTCCGTCGCCGACAGTTTACTCTCAGCAACAGAATATAGTTGTGGCACCAGTTGCACCTGAGTTGAAGCAGGAAGTTTCAACCATCTCCATGCTTACTGCGCCCCCAAAGCGAAGTAATCGTGAGGCGCTACTAGCCAGATTCAAAAAAGCAGCTGAACGAACTTCATTGCCAGCCCCTCGCTTGTCGGATGCAACGGCCGCATATTCTCATTCTCCCGCTCCCGCATCATCATCTCAAACTCCGTGGACATTCCTTGGGGTTGGTCGGTCTCAATCGCGGGAACCTTCTGTGCAATCTGAAGTTTCCTTGTGGTCTTCCGTGGGCTCAGCGGGAATACGGCGCATTGCAGCCTCTACAGATACTCGTGAGGCGTCAGTGCATTCCAGCTTGTCGCACTCAGTAGGTACTCCGCATTGCGCAGCTTCGCCACTCTCGCATGAGGTTGTACTATCAGGTTTATCCATTGGAGCAGCAGATCGCGAGGCCTCAGAAGCACCTTTTGCGCGTGAAATTAATGGAGACGACTTGAATGTATCTACTGCACCTCCTGCATCATACTTCCAACATCTTGGGATGTCACATTCATGGCAAGACTCTGTCAGATCTACTAATGGTTTGTCCATGGCGGGTCCGGATGATAAGAGTGCCAGTCAATCTTTTGGACATGGGCTTGCAATCATTAATGAGCATTCTTTTTCTGGTGTTTCAACCTTCGATACTTTTGTTCCGCCTAATTTGCCACATTCTTTGGAAGCCGTTGTGGCTCAACGAATGGAGGAGTCTTTGTCGCGCGAGGGATCAATCGAATCAGATTTTTCAGCAGAGGATGACGCTGTCGCATCTGGTGCCCTTGATGCGATAGCACAACAAACGCTGATGGAAGAGTACCCACCCATTGAATACTCACAGATTAACGCGAAAGAAGTCGATAGTTTTGGTTGCTATCTTGACGACGAAATCTCAGATTTTTCATCAGTTGGATCACCCATTCGACCACTTGCAGAAATGCATACGAATGACCAAATGACTGTGGAAGAGAAGTTCGTGGCAGACGAAGTGAGGTCTGATGTTGTGGAACAAGATCTCGTGGCAAGAGACGCTGATACAGTTACAGTTTTGACTTTGATGCAAGCAGGTGGCGATGCGTCTCTTGAGCCCATCGTGGGTGACACTTTGGCCTCGTTAGATTCGGAAACATTAAACGAATTGCCCATGATGCAGAACGTCATTGGTGAGCAACCCCTTGAGCAACAAACCTTGTACATGAATGCAGGGGAGTTCAAAGCTGAAAAGCATCTGGCCTTGGGGGAGCTTCACCCTTTCAAGTCTGGATCAGTAGACACCCAAGGACTACCTCATTATGTTGCAAATCTTCCGCCTCCAGCCCCTGGTTTCGGTGTGGCACCTCCTGCTTCAGCTCACAAAATTCATAATACCTCCAGGGCATTACAGGAAGCTGTTGTAACACCTTCCACAACTTATCTTACTGCAAATGTTGATGATAGCAGTGAAAGCGAAGAAGACATTCCTTTGTTGGTTTCAAAACGCCAACGTTTGAAAGTATCCTCAACCCCAGTTGGATCACCTTCTTTGTTGAAGGACCTCAAAAAGAAGTTGCAAACTGTTCGTATTCCAATGGAGCCCATGAGTCAACCAAGCAACCATTCCAGTCTAATGACTGCAGGTTCTACTTTGGTGGCTGATTCTCAAATAAAATCAGCAGCACCAAACTTATCTACATCAAAGCTTCCTGATAACAAGGGCTTGGTGTCACAGATATTTCCTGAACTTGTGCATTTGGATTCCCAGCAAAGCCTCAAAGTACCAAAATTGTCTGAATCTGTTGTACCTAAAACATTTCACCAAAAGCCTTTGGCAAGGAAAAAACCAAGCTCTGTCAGAATTCAAATGGCTCCAGTGCCTACTGACGCAATTCTGCCTGGATTGACACAAAGTTCAGTATCAATGCAAGCTTCAAATTATGCTGGTGTCCAAATACAAGCACAGAAATGTAATTTATCTCCTGTCATGGCAGAATCCCTTTCAGAGCCTTCAACCAAATCACTTGTTACTCCCCAACATGGTGAATTTCAAGCAAAAAAAAAAAGTAAATCAAATGAGAGTGTCCCTGTTGTCCAAGCAAATATTGGGTTTGAGACAAATCAAAACAATATTTCTTTGGCAAAAGCCAGTACCCACACTTTGTCTATGCAATCAGATGTCACAATTTCTTTGGAACAACATCAAAAAGCTGGTTCAGAATCAGCCCAACAAACTGCCTTCAATCCAAAACTTGTTACTCGCATTGTTGCAATCATTATTCAGCAATCTTCATCCTTACAGCTTCCACTGACCCATCAGAGAATATCAGAAATGGTTGCAAAAGAGAATCCCAATGCCAAAATTCCTGTTAATTATGTGGATGCTGTGAATGCAGCTCTTGCATTTCAACTTTCAGTGCAAAAAAAGGTATTGTCCAAAGTTCAATGCTCACAATCACCTGCTAATGAGGTTATCCCTGGCATATCAAAACCTCAGAGAAGGAATTCTCAAGGTGCAACTCCTGAAAAGATGTGTCTTGTCTGTGCTCGCACTTCAGCTACTCAATGGCATCAAACTGAAAGTGGCTTTATCTGGTGAGGTGGCTCTCCGTTTCAAAGGGCTATGTGACTAACTAAATTTCATAGTGATCTTCCCACTTGCCGGAAGAAAGTCCACAAGGCTAAGCTACAACCATTACCACCAAAATTTTTGGAGAGAAAGAGTCAGGAAGCAGTTTCAGGTGCACCTAAAGTCAAGACTGTTCCAAAAATTGCCATCACTGAAAAGAGTTCCAAAGCATTTTATCGTCAAACTTCACATATAACCATCAAGGAGAAACAGCATTTTACTGAGATTGCAGTATCAATTGATCCATCAGGCACATTTAGGCAGGCCACTGAACAGATGGATAATATGAGTCCTAGCATCAAGCGAACTATCGCAGACAAGGGCTCCATGTTACCTGAGATTTCAACACCTGAAACAGGAGCACTCCAGAAGAAAGTCAAAAAACTTGCTGATTATTTGCCAGATTTCAAAGCAGACTCAGCTCAATCTGTTCAGGAAGAAACTGGCACTTGTGTGCCAATAGACTTGATGTCCTCATCTGTGGCAACAGCAGCAAATGCAGATCAAAATGAAGCATTTATTATCCCTGAGGCTCATTCAAATTCATCCAGCCCAGCATTGTCTCGCACTTACACCAATACTAGTCTTTCTGCAGTACTTCTCAACTTACCATCAAGTTGCACAGATGGGTTTCAAACCACTGGTGACTATCAAGCAACTTCTTCCCCACCCCTTACTGTTGATAAAAGAAGAAGTGCAGTCAGCATTGAAGATGAACTGGCTGAAGAAAGTGGTACTGGGGTCACAATTGCAAGCACGATAGTGAAGCCAGCTTCATTCCTTACTCCACAACTGGTCCACCAGCAAACTGCAGCCCTTGCATCTGATGATGAGGACATGCCTCCTTTTCAGGGCATAAAGGATGCATTAGCAATGCTGAAAAGAGTCACTGCAGATCAAGTCAATGAAGTGCAAAAGCGAATACCATCAAATAACATGCTACAGGAGCCTTTCAGGGTTGGGGACAAGGTCTGGGTTTCAGTTGTCATGTACCCAGACACAGAAAACTACAGGCTGGTGGTCAAGATAAAAGACAGAATGGTCCCTGATGTTGAAATGGACATGAAGGAAGTGGTAAATTGCAAGACATTTTGGCCTGCTCGTATTACTGCCATTCAGCCAGCTTCAATTGTTTTAAAGGAAAAAGAGAATTTGGCCAATGAAGTTTGGGAGGAGCCAATTGTTTTGGATGATCTAGGGGACAAAGCAGTAGGATTGAGTCAGTTCGCAGATTCAGACTACGGACTTGGGAAAGTTGCAGTTGATGCACTTTTGTGCAAACTGGAGCTGGCTGAATTTGAAGGGTTTGCTGTCTCCATGGAAGCTAGGTTTGTGAGAAAATGGGATGCTGTTATGAAGTTCAAGCAGTTCCTGCTCAATCCAAGCTTGAAGGAAGGAGATTGGAACTCCACAGTGGAGTTGTCTGTTCCTGATGGGAAAGGTATGCCTTCTTATTTGTTTGAAAAATATCTTAAGGCATTGAATTGTGAATGAGATAGTTCAATTATAAAGACGATGTTCGCTGTTAAAAATTGTAGATCCCTTCAACTACTCCATCTCACCGCAACGTCGCGGCGTTGCAATAGAGCTGGTTAAGCTCTTAAAAGCCTCGATCTCAACAAACACCTGTATTCTACGACGCGTCGCAGTTTAGTGAACGAGTCAGAAAATCACCCTTCACCAACCCATCTACAAGTTCACTCTTTACCAACCCATCTACAAGTTCACTCTCTGACTCCAGGCATGTCGGATCCACTTGGAACCCCTCCATACGCCACACGTCGGAGAACGGCAAACAAAGACGTTAAAGCGAGACCCATCAGCCTGTTTGGAGCGAGCCCGTTGAGATCGTCCACGCAGCTTCCAAGGGATGATGACGCGAACAGCTCGAAACGACGAGCCTCGGTTACTATGCTAAGCGATGTGGGGTTCAAACAAATCACGTCGAAGTCAACGAGTAGGGAATCCCACAGCAGTGACCACAAGGAAAAGGATAGCATCGAATCGGGCAAAGTCAACAGAACTTCATCCGTGAAAAGCGCAATGTCTCAAACCGCTAAATCGATCCATAATACGCCAGATGATGGTTCAATTTCCGATTCGCAAGCAAGCCATCGCCCCTCCCTCACGAAAAACAGTTTGTCTTTTGGAAATATACTTCTTGGAACCATGCTCGCAAAGAAAAAGTCGTTAAATAGGAAGGAATCTCACGTCGTTTTTCCTCGAATATCAGAAAGCCGGGAGTTGGGCGTGTTAAGTTTTGACACTGGCGGATCGGAAGTGTCTGATGGCAACAGCCATTTTGGATTAGTTGAAGATGCTGTCAAACTGGTCTTTAGAGTGGTAAATTCCGGTTTAGATGAAATCTCGCCCTCGGCGTCGTTCGATTCAAACATCAACGAGCCAGAAACAACGCAGGGAGAAGTTCCAAAGATTTCAATTTTGAGTAAGTCAACTTAAATTCAAAACGCTTCTGTTGCTTATCTGTATTCAGGGAGTCTTGCATGCCGCACTGGGGATTTTTACCAGAAAATTAATCCAAGCACTTATAAAACGAGCCGGAAAGGGAGCGTTTCCCAAATATTGAATATTGAACTTTTACCAGACTGCTGTGAAGGAGACCTTGATGCTGTGGAATTCGATGATGAAAACCAAAAAAAACCATTGGCTGCAACTAAAAGCATGGATATGGACTTAGACGGACATTCAGAAATTTCAAACATGGATAAACGGAGAAGCATTGGGGATATTCCGAAAAGGGATCTCACCGTCTCTCGAACGAATACCACCAAAACTCACACGACGGACATCTTCCGCCCAGACAGCAATAGCGAAGTGAATGTTAACCTTGAAAGAAAGCTGACAGACAAGTCAAAAAAAGGCGCCGCAATGAAGGTTATCGACACTATCAAGGCCAACAACACTAAAAAGGGGCTTGGATGGGGAGAGATGATGTTGATTAATGGAGCACTTCAATCTATTTTATCCGGTTCCTTAGAGTGCTACATATTTTGGGCAGTGTGGAAGTTCTTATATGTCAGTTACGGAAACGAATCCGGAAGCGCGCAGTTTATTTTGGTAAGGACTGAAAATGGAAGAAAACCAATAGCCAAATTTTCAAACTAGGCCTATTGTGGGTTGTTCATATTAGCGGAAATTTTTATGTTGCTAGGCTTGCTGGACGCGGTTAGTTTGCAGGGATCCTTAGTACAATACTGACATCATAAGTCTATCTGCACAATAGGCCTGGAATAAGAATTCAATGCAAGTTATTGCATGCATGATCTTCAATTTGGCCATTCTGTCCTACTCCTTTGTGCAATTGAATTACATCAGCCAGCGCATCCGATTTTGCGCCACTTCCTTCATAGAAGTTTACCAAGACGGAGGATACCCTTTCATTGTCAATAACTCGACACTGGTAGAATCCAATCAACAAGCCAGTTTCAATTTAGTTGGCGCATGCCCATGGTCACTTCAGCAAAATATGCCCCAACTACTAACTATGAATCTGAGCTTGCTTAACCGGTCTGCTCCTATAGAGCTTATCATTGTTGGAGTGAGTGGGCTTGGGAACCTGCTCGGATTATTCTTTGGCTTCAAAACTTATCAAGGTAATGAGTTCAACTTTGATAATAAGACTGATGTATGAATAGAATACGGATGGAGCTTGTACCAAGTCCAGGGAGCCAGTATTAAGCGAAAATGTTTGAATGTTTTTTCTTTCTAGTGAACCAAAAAACTGACGTGTATTTATTTCAGGGATCATAACTCGCTATCATCTTTTCATACTATTGCTGAAGGTACACGTTCATATTTAGATTCGGACACGCTGACTCTATCTATGACCTAGCTTAACATCTACTTCACTCTCGGGTTTGTGGCGCAAATGGTTGCAGCGTTCTACTACTCGGAGAAAGGTATAACCGACCGTGAAGCGCTCCTGGCTAGGCCATGGATCCTAGGCCCAACAAATGAAACCACAATCATTCAACCTCTAACGCATCCGTACAAGGAGCCCAACAACATTCTTCTTCCTTCTTCTATTGCAGCCATTTTCGCCGCAATTATTTCTTATGTACTGGGGTGGAACGCTATCCGCCGGTGTAGCCGAAATCTCATGTTTTGTTTTCTGGTTCTTGTGTTTGGGGACTTCCTCGCAGCAATCTATGGGCTCATTGCCATGTATAGTGATACCAAATACGAAATAACGCGGACTCCGTTGGCCATGTTTTGTAAGTCATTGCTTCATTCCAATCCACTGCCTCATTCAATTCGCAGGTATGATTCAGATTGCTGTCAATATTGTAACTTGGATTGTTGGGTACATGAATATTTTGGACTTCAAACGCGGTTTAAAAGATTTATGTGAGTGACCCCTTGCCACATCGTATTGAGGATTGTAATCAAACGCCCGAATATCAGTGATGATGTCGGCGAATCAAGAAATTGGCTTCAAGAAGGAGCGTAGAATCATGCTGGACTGATTGTTTATTGTGTTGGCTCTTGGCCAACTCATTCTTTCAACTCCTAATTTCGTGGTGCAGATAAATGGATTTATATTACAATGAAAAGGGAAAGACTTCAACGTAGAAAAATGGTCGCTAAAACGGGTTATTAATCGTTCCACCGGAGTCTCCACCAATAATACAATCCTCTGAGTTTCGTTTGAGATGGGCGTAGACTACTTAGTAGGTCTCTGGGAAAGAAGCGAACGAACGCGTGACCTTCGAAGGAGATTCCTACATTGTCTCCTTCCAACAAAAAGAAGGCCAATGTTCTTGCGACCCCTCTTCTCGCTCGTCCCGCGCCGCGGCCTCTCTTCCGCGGCCAGTAAAGTCGTGTCGTCCACCGCAGAGGCCATCAAGGGTTTCAAAGGGGGCGAAAAGGTGCTCGTGGGCGGGTTTGGCCTCTGCGGAATCCCAGAGAACTTGATTAGCGAGCTACAAAAGCACCCGCACATCAAAAACTTGACCGTGGTGTCAAACAATGCCGGGTGGGTTTTTTCGGTGTTTGTATAGCTTCCGTCAAGAGCGGAAATAATAACCGTTCATGACTGAAAATAAAAAAATAGGTTCGACGATTTTGGCCTGGGACTCCGAAGACGAAGCAGGAGCGATTCCAGCTTCGTCGCTCGCCAAGGCCTTGTAATTTCAATGTTGGCCTTCGCGATAAAACGCCACATCAAGCGCATGATTTAGTCGTACGTCGCCGAAAATGCAGAGTTTGAACGTCAATACCTTCACGGTGAACACGAGGCGGAACTTATTCCGCAGGTAAAGATCGGGCTCATTTGGGGGCCGCATGGCCGGACATGTGGAGATTCGGTGATGGCCGGATCAGCTCGCCAACTCAATCGGAACGCGAGCGGAATTCAGACTGATTTTGGACCATCACAGGGCACCTTGGCGGAACGCGTGAGAGCCGGTGGCGCTGGTATTCCCGCCTTCTGTGAGTGTCCTTTTGCCTCGATC
The DNA here is from genome assembly GCA_025201725.1 of Chytriomyces sp. MP71. Lineage (NCBI taxonomy): Eukaryota > Fungi > Chytridiomycota > Chytridiomycetes > Chytridiales > Chytriomycetaceae > Chytriomyces > Chytriomyces sp. MP71. The sequence goes on along the minus strand of MU614808.1, from coordinate 16,459 downwards.
TCTCCTTTTCCAAACCATGTACTGACTTCCAGCCACCGCCTGTCTGGCTTTTGAAAACAAGTCACCGCCACGGCCGTCGGAACTCAAGTGCAGACTGGTGGGATCCCCATCAAGTACAGCGCGACAGCCGGAAAGGGCAAGGAGCCTATTGTTCTGTCCAACCCTCGCGAGGTGCGCACCTTTAACGGACGCGACTACATTATGGAAGAGGCTATCGTGGGAGACTTTTCTCTGGTCAAAGCGTGGAAGGCAGATGCGCTCGGAAACTTGGTTTTCCGGTAACTGTCCACCATTGTGATGGGAAGCGGGGGTTCTGACAGATTTCTTGTGCAGCAACACCGCATGCAACTTCAACGCTCCCATGGCCAAAGCTGGGAAAATCACTATTGCCGAGGTGGAGGAAATCGTGCCTGTGGGCTCCCTCAAGCCGGACGAGATTCATGTTCAGGGTGCCTACATTGACCGGGTTGTCAAGGGCGAAAAGTACGAGAAGCGTATCGAAAGACTCACAGTGAATGACGGGAAAGGAATCAATGTTCCGGGTAAGCGCGGAGCAGCGCTGTCAGATGAAGGTGCCCAGAGACGTGAGCGAATCGTGCGTAGAGCTGCCAAGGAGTTTAAAGATGGCATGTACGGTCAGTGGATGAGTTAGTTTGTGGGTCGATACTAAAGTCAGGAACCACCTAGCTAACTTGGGGATCGGTATGCCGATGCTCGCGTCCAACTACATCCCCGAGGGCATGACGGTCCATTTGCAGTCGGAGAATGGAATCCTGGGCATGGGCCCCTTCCCGAAACAAGGCGGTCAAGACCCCGACCTTATCAATGCAGGCAAAGAAACCGTCACGTTGCTTCCTGGTTCGTCCTCAAATTAGTCATGGTTGCGCGCGAGTGACTTAATATGAATGCTCTCATAGGTGCATCCGTCTTCTCCAGCGATGAATCTTTCGCCATGATCCGTGGGGGGCACATTGACCTCACTATCCTCGGCGGCATGGAAGTCTCCCAAAACGGAGACCTCGCCAACTGGATCATCCCAGGCAAGATGGTGAAGGGCATGGGCGGCGCCATGGACCTGGTAGCGACGAGTGGTACCAAGGTGGTTGTGACTATGGAGCACACAGCCAAGGGAGGAAAACCAAAGATTCTGCAAAAGTGCACGCTGCCACTGACGGGGAAGCAGTGCATTGATATGGTGATTACTGACCTATGCGTGTTTGAGGTGGACAAGTCCCGCGGGGTGCTTGTACTTACGGAGTTGATGGAAGGTGTCGCCGTAGAGGATGTCAAGAAGAACACGGGGTGCGACTTTGAGGTGAACCTCAAGTGAGGCGGCTGTTGGCAGACTTTGGTTTGGTTCTTTCTATTTTACTTAAACATGCCCATTTTCATGAAATTCGTGAGTGGTTACCCTCACTTTGACGGGTTCCCTGCAAACGAGTACAAGCTGACCGTTGTCAAATGTATCCAGTATTGTGTTGCGTCAAACGACCCCGCTGGAAAAGATGAACATCAACGGATCTCGAGTTTTACGCAATTGTAACCCCATACAGCGATCTGCCGACTTCGCCTGTCCCTGTCCCTGTTGCCGCACCTGTGTCAGCCAAGGAAATTTGTTGAAATTAGATGGCTTTTGAAAAGAGGCTTCTACAGTGCTTTCATGGCTGGTAGCTATTCCTTTGGAGATTTTTATTTAGAAAGAGAGAAGAATAGTCCGGCTCATGACACCCCCTCCATAGGTCACATGCGAAACAAGACCTTGCCTAATTTCCTCTCCTCAAACAACTTGTACATCTCGGCTGCCTCGTCCACACTAACAATCCGATCAATCAACCCCACCCCGTCCCTATCCTCACTTGCCACGCGCGCAAACACGTCCTGTCTCCTCGCAAGCGTTCTCAACGCAAGCGGCAAGACGCCGCGCACGGGGCACCGCCCAAACGCCAAAGCCACATTCTTGTTATACAAGTCATCTCCCGTGAGTGGGAACAATGCGCTCGTGTGCACGCCGACGCTCGCGAGAACGCCAAAGGGACGCAGGAGCGCGTAGCCGAGACGTAGGGCGTCGTTGCTGCCCACGACTTCGAGGACGGCGTGGGCAGCGACAACACCTGTGGTGGCGAGGGATTCTGCTTCGGGGATGTCAAGTGTGTCGATGCGGGCGTGGGTAAAGAAGGTACGGTCGTGGGTTTTGCGGATGGTAGCGACGATCCGTTGGGCAGCCTCGCGGCGCGATGCAACGCCGTCAATAAGGAGGATATGGAGCTTGCGTGGGACAATAGAGGACGCGTCAGGGAGGCGGAGGGGAGGTTGGGTGGGGTGGAGAAGAATGTCGAGGAGGGAAATGAGGGCGCAAGTGCCCACGGGGCCTAGACCGACGATAGCAAAAGTGAGGGACGTGTCGTTGGAGCTGGCGCTGACACTCATCTCGGTAGACGCGGATGCGGACCAGAGAGTGTCGAGGAGGGAGGTTCCGCGAAGGGCGCCGTATAGGTTTGGGTGCAGAAGGGCCTGCATGACAGCAAAATAGCCTGTGGGGAGAATGTCACAGCATAGGAGGGCCGAGTGAAGATGGAATGGGGCTGCGTTTGGATCGTGGTTGAGGTGATCTAGTGTGACAAGGGAGCCTTTCGCATCGGGAACAACGACAAACTCGGCCTGTGCCCCGGCGAGAGTCTCGCATCCAAAGAGACGCGAGCGAATGCAGCGCGCGGTGAATCCGTCGCGACAGAATTCGCATTCGCCACAACTTGTAGTGAAGGGCGCAAGCACCGCACTGCCAACGCGCACGTTTGGCGTCAGCTCTTATCATGGAAATGTGGTCGCTGAATGAGAAAGGGAGCAAATGAGATTGAGGGGGAACCCACCGGAACCGGAACCGGAAGCCTCGGATACGCCAGAGTTGTACGCAACAACAGTCCCCACCATCTCATGGCCAAGAATTACTTTTCCTGGCGCGACGGGCTCCGCACCCCGGTACACATGAAGGTCGGATCCACACAGACTGTGTCAGATATTGATAAGAGTCTCACCGATTCGAAGACGATGCGTTTACCCAGCCAGCGATACTTTGACGAGAGCTTCTCCGGGTTGGAGGGATTGTACCGTGGGCGTTGGCACTTCGCGAACGGAAACGTGGAATGGAGAGTCGAGGATCACTGCCTTCATTTTAGGAGATTCTTTTCATTAAGGAAGGAGGAGCGATGACACCCACAATCCCGTAACAAGCATATTGCAAGGAAGCACTGACGCCATCGTTTTCTTTCACCTTTAGGACCTTTCTCAGAAGGATAGCACCATTGGCAACAAGTTCAAAGCCTCCTTCTTCTTCCTCTCCACTATTTCTCAGGATAAAACTTGTTTCCTATCCACAAACTGCATTTAAATGATTCTTCTTTCATCTGGAAGGGACAGGTGAAGTTGGCATGCGGGTAAATTACTTTTGTAAACGGTAAACCTTATAAGATCGTACATGAAAGTACCTTTGAGTTCTTGCAAGCAAAGGAGGCTTTGTCGACTTGCGCAGAAGATGGGCTTTCGAGATTTGTTGCCAGTAGTACGACCCATCTGACAAAAGTGAATAAACTAATAAGAAACATGATATTTGGGTGGTCCTCCCTTTGATTGCCCCGATGTTGTATTGGGTCAAAACTCTCGTTGAACCAAGCATGGCCGACAGTGATCCTACCACCGCCAGCAACACTTCGAAGCGACGAGATGAGATTGAGCGCAAAAAGCAAAAGATTGCGGAGCTGAAGCGTGCGCGCGAGGAGCGCAGTAAAGCCCTCCAAGCGACTGTACAGGCCGAGACCACGGTAATCATGTTTAAATAGTCACTGATAGACCTTACCCAGGCCATGATCACAGAACCACGTTGCACGTCGCAAGGAGCTCGAGGATCTTGTTGCCTCGCTCGTTGGCGAGCGGGCGCGCAAGGAGATGGACGTGCCGACGATGGAAGCCGTGGCGCCGACTGTCGCACACACACTGACTCTGGACGCGGACATTCCGTCGGGGCAGCCGTTCATGGTCCTCAAGTTGGAGTCTCTGTTGCGCTGTTCTCCCCGCTAGACCCTCACTTCCGAAAACAGGGACCCGCCAAAGCTCGTCATGACCTCCATGGTCATCTTCGAGAGCTCCCCCTCCGAGAAGGTCTTCTACGAAAAGGAGATTCAGACCGCAGATTCCTCTTTTCAGATGGACGATCAGAAGGAGGACGAGGCTGCACAGGCTCTCACAGCAGCAGAAGTGGCCGCCTCAGTCGCACCCGCCGCAGAGGAGGCCGATCCAGAGCCGGAGCCAGAAAAACAGCGAGGTGAGAGACGCGCGAGCTAGCTAGGCCTAACCCCATATTTGGCTCGATTATCCGCGACTACATTCAGCATTATAAATTGTTCGGAAGGGAAGAACGCGGCTTGGCCAAAGGCGCATGCGATGGGATGATTGGATTGGTCAATGTAGCATCTCTAAACCGCATTGCCCCTCTACAGAATTCGACGAACACGAGCGAGAAATGATAATGCATTCAGAACAATTTCAAGACTTTTTTGAGCGCTCCACCAAACTTGTTGAGCGCGCGCTCGTGTCGAAGTATGACACACTCGTGGATTATACCTTAAACGACGATTTTATTGGGTGTGTATGATCAGATTAAGGTAAATGGGGTAAATGGGCGCCTATGTTAATAATTCTCACAAACAGGAATGTGGAGACTGACAAGGACGTCAAGCTCGCCACAAGCTTCTTTGATGAACGATGGACGAAAAATCGGTCTGTGACGGACTTGTCGTGGTCCGCGCGGGTGAGTTTCTCGTAAATCCCGCTAGAAAGTTCCCTCATACTCCTCGGGTGTTGCAGCATCCTGAATTGGTTCTTGCATCCTACAACAAGAACCAATCCTCTATCAACGACCCAGATGGTGTCGTCCTCATCTGGAACGCGCATGTACCTGATCGACCTGAATTCATCTTCCATGCTCAGGTGGGCTGCCTCGACTGGCTTCAAAATTGCGTTCTCACCCACCTATTCTTGCACCCAGTCCGACGTGACCACAGCTTGCTTCTCGGAATTCCACCCCAATCTCGTCATTGGTGGCACCTACAGCGGCCAAATCCTCATTTGGGACAATCGGCAAAAGTCCATGCCCGTACTCAAGACACCATTGAGCGCGGCCGGGCACACACATCCGGTGTATAGTATGAGTATCGTAGGCACACAGAATGCGCACAATCTGTTGACATGCAGCACGGATGGGATTGTGTGTAGTTGGCAGCTGGATATGCTTGCGCAGCCGCAGGTGAGACTGCCCAGAGCTTTTGTGAGATTCAAGAGGGAGGTTGATGGGTTTCCGTTGAATAGGAACTGCTGGAGCTCGCACACAGCCCCATGGACTCAACCAACCTGCGACCCACGAATGAAATCTCGGTTACTACTTTTGGATTCCCTGCCAATGAGACAACCACTTTCTGGGTAGGAACGGAAGAAGGAAGCGTGTACCAGGCGAATCGATACGACCGCTCGGGAGGGTACATTCGATCTACTCTGTTCCAAACTCAGATCTCGCATTCTCAACATGTGAAACAACAGAAAAGCGGGCATCAACAGCCTCGACACCTACATGGCCCATGATGGCATGATAACTTCCCTCCATTTCCATCCCCTTCACGGAAGCATTGATTTCTCCGACCTCTTCCTCACAAGCAGTGTGGACTGGACTGTCAAGCTCTGGAAAGCTAAGAGCCCCCTCAAAGCAGGGAATCCCGCAGGCATCGCGCCCCCAGCTGCGAACACCATCACCCCGCTCTACTCCTTCGACGAGAGCGATGACTACGTCTACGACGCCAAATGGAGCCCCACGCACCCGGCGCTCTTCGCGTGCGTAGACGGGAGCGGTATTTTGGACATTTATGACTTGAACAGTGACCTGGAGGAGCCGCGGGGGACTGTGGCGGTCGGGAGCAACAAGGTGGCTTTGAACAAGATTGCGTGGGAGAAAGCGGGCACGCGTATAGCGGTGGGGAGCAGCGATGGGACAGTTCATGTCTATGATTTGGGGGAAATGGGTGTACCAAAGGGGGAGGATTGGGCTGCATTCCAGAAAATAGTTGGAGAGATGGGAGGGCAGCACTAGAGACGGTCTCAGTAAAAGTATCATTGTGAAGGAAAACTGTTTCTTCTATCCTTTAGCAGTTGATATTTCAGCTTGCTTCTCGGCAATATCCCCACCTTGCCAGTCGCATGAATCAAACCACGAGACCTGGTCCTCGGCGTTCCAGTTGAGCTCGTCTCCGGACCACGCGGTTGCGGCGCGATGGCCTGCGTACGCTTTGGTGATGTCGTGCGCCTTGTGCTTGAACGTGATGGCAGACGCTTGAGGGATGCAGCTAGTTGCTGCAATCAGAAGGAGCGACTTACAACGAATCATTCTCATAAGGTATTGCAAAAAAAAATGATTTTGGAAGTATGTCCATCACCGCGTCGAAGCACACCTTTTTATTCCAAGCTCGTGTGGCTGGCTGCAAATTAATTTTGAACTTTCGCGACACATGCTTGAGTCACTTGCGTGTTGGACATTCGAACGTTGTCTTTCGAGGCGGTGCCAGTCATACGCAGTCTCAATGAGGCGGGGACTGAGACAACTGCTGGAAGACGTCTGTTTTGTCGATAGCAAACACAAAGTCTCGTTGAACTGGTGTGGTAGCAAGGTTCTATAAGTTACCCAATAGTCAACAGGCTGCTTAAAACAGTTCTTGGAGATTGAGGGGATTGATCCCTCGGCCTCTCGGATGCAAACCGAGCGCTCTACCACTGAGCTAAATCCCCACGTGACTTGTTAGGGAATTGGAGGGAAAGATATTCAGAAGTTGATGCTTTATTTCAATAAGAACACTGCTTCTTTTATAGAGTTTTTAGGCCGGAAAATTAGTTAAGATATATCTGGATGATAGCAACATTCAACCTAAAAATTCAGATAAGTATTGTAAGATCTGTGAATCATGCGAAACTGCAGCTGATTCTTTATCAGAGATTTATCCGGGTGGAACTGGAAAGCTCATTACGTAATACCTGCCTCCAAGAGTGTACTTGATGAATGGAGGCTTGGAGGTTCACATACTTGATCTTGTAAGATCTGGAGTTATGTCAAGCCAACAGTTGAAAACTGGGTGGTGGTCCTTCCATGAGACAAGGACTTGGCGTTTCCCATCAATTGTTTGCTGATGTAGAATTTTGTTGATGGCATGGAGATTGAGTGGCTGGGCATCAAGAGGATGAGAATTTTCATTGTGGTAGTAGAGCCACAATTTTTCTGGATGGAACACGTTATGAACGTCCCACGAATCAGGGATATCAAGTCGGCAGGAAGGGGCATTTCCGACAAGCCCGGTGATTTTGTAGGGTCCCGTGTATTGATCCGAGAGCTTGTCGGTGGGGCGATAGTGGATGCTTGGAGGCTTGAAGTCCTTGAGGGAGATGAGGACAAGATCTCCGACTTGGAAAGGTGAGCGGAGACGGCGGCGATTGGAGACGGCGGAATAACAATCTTGCACATCCCGTATGCGGTCCTTGGCAACTTGGTAGGTAGCCTTGAGGTCCCATAGAGAGAGTGGGGAATAAACTGTAAAATTGATGTTAAAGATGGATTGCGGATGGCAACCAAATTCGAGAAAGAAGGGTGTATAGCCGGTTGAAGAGTTGACAGTGTCGTTGATGCCGAATTCGACCTTGGCAAGGTGGAGATCCCAGTCATCTTGCTGGTAATTGACGAAGTGGCACAGTGCTTGGAGGATCCAGTCATTTTTCTGCTCCGTCTGGCTGTCGGTCTGAGGGTGAGCTGTGGTGGCAATGGTTAATTGGACAATAAGTGAACAACAGAGCTGTTTCCAGAAGCGGGAGGTAAATTTGGAGTCATGGTCAGAGATATAGTGGAGGGGAATGCTGTGTTGAACAAAGATGTGGCGTTCAAAGAGATCTGCGATGTCACGTGTGGTAGAAGTAGTGTGGCAGGGCACTAGGCGTGTGTGTTTGGTCATTGAATTGACAACAACCATGAGGGTGTCATATCCAGCTTGAGTGCGGGGTAGTTTGGTCATGAAATCCATGGAGCAGGTGTGCCAAGGATGAGGGGGCACGTCATGTGGCTGGAGTAAGCCATACGGCAGACGGCAGGCAATCTTGAGGCACTGACAGGCATCGCAGGTCTGTACGAGGCGTTGTACATCAGCATGTAGCCTTGGCCAGTGGAAGTAGTGGGTAATACGCTCGTCAGTCCGTTCCCAGTTGTTGTGGATGGCTGGACCATAGGAGTGGGCCTTCCTAATGATGCTGGTACGCAAAGGTCCTGGAATAAAGAGTTGGGCATGTGACTTGTCAACATAGTAAAGAAGGTTGTCGCGGGACTGGTAACGAGCTATCTGGCTGGTTAGTTCCTTGGGAGCATTTGAAGGGTCGTTTTTGAAGGTGTCAGGGTTGGAGGGATCCACCAGATACTGCGTGATCTTGATGAATTCGGGGTCAGTAGTGCACATGTCCTTGACGTCGGAGAGGAGATTGTCCGTGATCTTGAGTTCAGTAAGATTGAGTGCGGAGATGGTCAGCAACTGTAATTTAGAGTGAGTGGCTTGTGAGTGGAGATCTACCTGAACTGAAGCTTTGGTGGCAAAGCTCATTATGTAATATGACTTTTACTACGTAATGAGCTTTCCGCTTCCACCTGGATAAATCCCCGATAAAGAATCAGCTGCAGTTTTGCATGATTCACAGATCTTACAATACTTATCTGAAATTGAGGTTGAATGTTGCTATCATCCAGATATATCTTAACTAATTTTCCGGCCCAAAAACTCTATAAATGAAGCAGTGTTCTTATTGAAATAAAGTATCAACTTCTAAATATCTTCCTCTTCAATTCTCTAACATTTGGTAGCACCAGAGGAATGTCCTCCTCTTCTGACATCCTTATGACCTCCAGTACCACGCCCGTGCCTCTCACTGCTGAACAGCAGTTCCAGCAGCTTGCCCAAGCCTATGCTGTCCTCAACCAGACCCACCAGTACCTCCTGACCGAGCTTGAAGCTGTGCGTTGGTCTCAAGCTGCCATTTCTGCCTCTGCCATCCCTGCCCAAGCCCTTCAAGCCGAGGGTACCGCTATGGTAGCCTGTCCCCTCCCCTACTTTAGGATGCCCTCCATCAAGCCCATTGCTTTTGCGGGGTCTGGCAAGAATAGACCAGCCCACGAGCTCCAGAACTTCCTGGATGACTACCTCAACCGCTCGCTAGAGATTTGCCACCTCTACGGCTTTGCCCCCACCATCACCGACCATACCCACACCAGTCAACCTACCTACGTCCAGTTCGTAGCCTCAGGACTCAACAACCACGCACGTATCACCTGGTGCCATCTACCAGAGTCAGAATGCGCTACCATGACCTGGGAATGCTACTCCAAATGGATCCAGCAGTCTTTTCGGCTCCCAGCTCACGCTCACCCAGGCCATTGAGGCCATTGAGAACCTGTATCAGTCCAAATCTGCCAGTGCCTACTCAGCCCAGTTTAACGAACTCACCTCTGCCATCGCCGCTTCCAGCGTGACCTACCCCCTCAAGCATCTGTGCATCAAGTACCTCCAGGGACTCAAGCTCCATCTACATGTCATGCCTGAGCTCTTCTGCATCAACAATGACCTCAAGAAGCTCCAACAAGAGGCAGAGAAAAAACTTGACAACATGACCTTTTGCCACAGCAGATGCAACCAAAGCCACAGCTCCAGCCAGCACAGCACCAAGGCCAGCCATGATTCCAAACAACCCCAGTGCACACCTTCCTTTTGCAACTCCTTTTGCAGACCTCAAAAACCCAATGGACCTGTCCAATGCCCAACAACACCAACACCTGTGCAGTAACTTCCAGCACTTCACTCCAGAACAGAAGAAGCATTTTGCTCAAAAGGCTATTTTTTCTCCAAAGGTTGGTATGTTTATTGCCAATCACACAGCCACAACACAGACCATTGCCAGAAGCTCCAAGAATGCTGCTCCCAACTCCAGGCTTTGAATGCCATTCAAAAGTATCCAGTTTGCAAGTCTGAACAGCACCCCAGGGCCCTATCTCACTCACAGTCCAAACCACGCCACAATGCCACCACTCAAGCTGATTTCTGAAGATGAGTCCTTTCTCAACTCCAGTTCTGCCAGTTCTGAGTATTAAACAACTTACTGTCCTTGAACCAAACAACCCACCAGACTCTCTGAGCCTGCCTAGACTGGAATTACATGCTGACCATGTGAAACTACCTATTGTTGACCAACCCTCACTTATTTGCCTTAACACACATCACTTATTGCCTCTCACCAATGCCCCAGGCCTCTCCTCATCTGCCAAGAAGACCATCCAGTCAAGATCCTGATTGACTCTGGTGCAACACCAAGCTGAGCTCCCTTTCCTCAAGGCCACCTCCTTCCAGAACCATGACTGCAAGATATGCCTAGCAGACAAGTCCCTTGTTCAAGGGAAGTGCACCAAGCCCCTCACCCTCTGAATAACTGGAACCTCCTTCCAAGAACCAAAGCCATCACAGCCATCCCAGGTCTCACCTATGTATGACCTTATCCTTGGGAATGACTGGCTCAATGACCAGAATCCAGTAATTGACTGGCCATCTAACACTGTAACAATTGGTACTCACTGCTGGACTTGCATGCTGCCCCTTCCTGTCCCTGCAGTCCTTTTGGCAATCCAGTTCACCAACCTGCTCTGCCAGAAGTTCATACCTGACACATTGTTGGTGCCCTTGTCCTCAACATTACTGACAAAGCGTTGCCTACCTTCCAGCCCACCACTGCTTCCAGCAACAATGCTGATGCAATTGCATGGTCCAAGCTGCCAGCCAACATTTGTGCCATTGTAGACAAGTACCCAATTTCTTCCAGCCCTTCGAAGGACTACCACCAGAGTGCATCACTAACATGCGCATCGATACCATCCCTGAAGCAACCCAGAGCCCCTGCCTTCCAAACCATCTATCCAATGGATCAGAATGAGCTCAACACTGGAGGAGTGGAATACTGTAGCTGAAAATCTGTCCTGATGTTGTTTGCTTCCAAAGCTTTAGTTCTGGTAGATCTCCACTCACAAGCCACCCACTCAAAATTACAGTTGCCAACAATCTCCACACTCAACTTTACTGAACTCAAGATCATGGATGATCTCCTATCTGATGTCAAGGACATGTGTACTACCAACCCCAAATTCATCAAGATCACGCAGTATCTGGTGGATCCCTCCAACCCTGACTTCGAAAACCACCCTTTGAATGCTCCCAAGGAACTAACCAGCCAGAAAGCTTGTTCCCAGTTTGGCAACCAGCTTCTGTACTATGTCAACAAGTCCCATGCATGACTGTTCATTTCAGGACCTTTGCATACCACCATCATTAGGAAGGCCCACTCCTATGGCCCAGCCATCCACAACAACTGGGAACACACTGCCAAATGTATCACATGCTACTTCCATTGGCCAAAGCTACATGCTGACACACAACACCTCATACAGACCTGTGATGCCTGTCAATGCCTCAAGATTGCCCGCTGCCTACCGTATGGCCTCCCCAAGCCACACAATGTGCCCCCTCATCCTGCGCACCTGTTTCATGGACTTCATGACCAAACTACCATGCACACAAGTCAGATATGATGCCCTCATGGTTGTCATTGACTCAATGACCAAGCGCACATACCTAGTGCCCTACCACACCACTTCAACTGCATATGTGACATTGCAGATCTCTTTGAACATTACATCTTTGTTCAACATGGCATTCCCCTTTGATTCAATGACCAAGCGCACTCACCTAGTGCCCTGTCACACTACTTCCACCACACGTGACATCATGGATCTCTTTGAATGCCACATTGTTGTTCAACATGGCATTCTCCTCCACTATATCTCTGACCATGACTCCAAATTTACCTCCCACTCCTGGAAACAGCTCTGCCATTCCTTAATGTCCAACTAACCATTGCTACTACTGCCCATCCTCAGACTGACAGCCAGACTGAACAGAAAAATAAGGATCCAACTGCAGTTTCCCATGATTCACATCTCCTACAGTACTTATCTGACTTTGAAGGTTAAATGTTGCTGTCATCCAAATATTTCTTAACTATTTTTCCGGCCCAAAAATGCTATAAAAGAAGCAGTGTTTTTACTGAATAAAGCATCAACTTCTGAAAAACTTCTCCTCCAATTCCCTATCACCTGTCTACCATTTGTGTTACAAAATAACCCTCAGAATGGCTGATTCTGTGACAACAATTTTGAACATTTCAAATTTTCTTGTCACCACACATTAAGTATTTCAAATTTCTTCAATATTCTTTCTTTTACTTTGATCTCGAAGTTTCCACATTCACGAGTATATGAGCAGACTTCTTCTGATCTCCATAAATATGAACCTTATATGTGAAATTTGCTGTCCATTCCGTAACAGTAAAAAATAAATTGTACTGTTTGAATTGAGCAAGTGTCGGGATTTGAACTGTTCAAAATTGGGGGTCATAGAATCAGCCAATCTGATTCTGTACATAACAGCACCAACATTTATTTGGATACCTTATTGTATCTCACATGAGGCGAAGGTAAAGAGGATCAGTTCGGGAGGCAAACACACAACATTACACAAATTCGAAGTCAGCTGTTTCCTTCAGAGTGAAAGTGTCTTCATTAAGACCTGTTTCAAACTTGCGGCTCTTAGAACCAGAAAAAATTCTTATTCGCTAAAAAATTCATGTCTTTCCAACGGGTCGTTTTGCATGCCAATGATGTTGCAAGACTGAAACCCTCTATGCCCTCAGCCATTATCAACGATCCCTTCTTTTTTGGTGACATCACCAACTTATAGAGGCCCAGTGCAGTTAATTCTGATGTGAGACATGAAATTCTGACGATTATTTCCCATATTGAGCAATGATCATGTTGTCTTTACAATACCAAAACCTGACCCTATATCTCTTATTTTATTTCATGTATCCTACTTTCCAGCCCAAAACCTTGATGCCGCATTTGGGTCGCGAGCCAATTGGTCAGAATTGAGCGGGACCACTTTAGATGGAGCTCGAGCCCCTACTACTATCATATTCAGTAAAACTGCCTCTCGGGCAGTCCCAAGCCGGTAACCATAGAATTCTGGCCTGCAAGTCTCATCAGCAGCCAGCAAATTGTCCAATTGTCCAGCAGCCTTAAAACTGAGTGCCAAAGCCACATCAGCTGCTTTTTCCTTCACATCAGCAACACTCTTAAGTGCTTCTTGAGCAGCCTTGGCCACTTCCTTAGGCTCCTTCCATCGAAAAAGTTTGGCGCCAAAAGAGGGGCTCTTTTTCATAACTGGTGGAGATGGTGTAGGAGGGGAAGGCTCAGCCGCTGGAGCGTAACTGGCTAAACTGCTTTCACTTGCTCGCGGAGCAGGCGAAGCAGACGGACCTGGCTTGCGGTGCTCAATTTCCTTTGAGTTCCAACCTTGCTTTTTAACTGCTGGCTTGAC
>MU614807.1:0-29850 GCA_025201725.1 Chytriomyces sp. MP71 | reverse complement strand
TGTGTAGAGAGAATCTGAAATTGACCTCCCATGCAGAGTCACTGATCAGAGATAATACGTGAGAACAGCCATCACTGAAGATACCTCTACCACAATATTATCCAAGGCTTATGCTGACCCTTGAGTAGATTCCCCGTAAAAGACTTTGGAAGGTCCGCCAACGCGTAACACGACATTCCTTGCGAGTACTCATCATCTCAATAACATCGACACTCCTTCAACGCAAGAGCGTCAATAATTGATGGTTTGTGCATTTGATAGGCACTTTCAAAGCTTTTAAGCGCGAGATTCGGTTTCTAATCAAAACCTGGAAGGACAGCTGTCGAAACAGGATGGATGTTTACAAATGCGTTTTCTTCCTAGTTCTATATTGAAAGCTTGATCCAGCTTGCTCTGGTCCTTTCATGTGGACGAGAAACCTCAGAGGGCACCTTGCCAGTTTCAGCTTGATTGAAATTTTTGAAACTGATCCTTACCTCCCCCTCCCATGGACTTCAAAGGCCATCTTCCGTCGGTGTCCCCGTTGGCATCTGTCTCACCGATGGCTGCTTCGCCGACTGGCGATGCGATGCAACATCCTGCAGGATCGTTGGGAGTTGGTCACCACATGTTCCAGCCAGCACCGAAGAGCACGCGGGGACGCCGACCGGCGCACACAGCTCCAGCCTCAAAAAAGATTGCACAGCAACGGGAAGCGCAGAAGCGACATCTTGAACGGAAGCAAGCATACGTGACAGGTCTGTATAGTTTCACTTTGCAAGCCATTGATTCAAACGTGCGCATCCAGGCCTGGAAATGAAAGTTACGGAACTTACGGCACTGATTGCGGGTGCCAGTTCCGAATCGGGGCAGCAATCGATTCAGGAGCGGCTGATGCTCATCACTGCTGAAAACAACATGCTCCAACAAGAGGCAAATACATTACGCCAGCGAATCGCGCAACTTGAACTTGACAAGCTTTTAAACGAGCAGCAATTCTTCTCCCCCCCGTCATTATCTGCAAGCTGTTTGAATTGCCAGCTGCACTTGAACCGGATCGAGGCTCTCGAGAACCAAGCTGGTCAATTGCGTGCTGAGGTCAGCCACCACAAAGCGCAATACTGTCATTTGGCTGCTTTGGCTCCTACCGCAGCAAAGGCACTTGAGTCTGCGAATGCAGAATCGTCACCTTGTGCCACTTCCACGTCACCTGTTGCCTCCACGCCCCTTGAATGGATGGACGAATCACCGGAACCCGGCACTTTGAGCGCGACTGCCATGTATGGCCCACCCAAAACGGAGGCGACTCGCATTGCCTTGAAATCGCTTCCATCGCTCCAAAATAATCGCTCTGTGGACCGAATCATGGACCTTTTTATACACCAGTCAAATGCACTTGACCGCAATGTTATCGCCAAGTATGCTGTGCGGATTATATCCAGTTTTCACAAGCTCTTGGACCAAACTCCAGTGTTGGAGCGACAGCGCGTGATGGAAATTGTTGCAGCATTCATTGACGAGCCTACCAACAACCTTCATATGTTACACGCATTCAACACATCTGTTTCAACTGCGACAAACTCTGTCAGCGAGATATACCCGGGCATAGCGAAGCCATTGCTTGTGGACGAGACTCCGCAACTAGTCGCTTTCAGATTTTTCGCGCTTGGTATTCCTGGCCTCTCTGGATGTAAATCTCTGGTTGACGAGCTTTTCTGTCTCTTTTTCGTGGTGAGTTTCGTTGCAAACGTTCCAAAACCATTGACAAGAATGGGTTGCAGCCTAAAACAGAGGAAAGCAGCCAAGATCAAGACCTTAAAAACTTTTTGCGAATCTTCAGTATTGTGCGACTCCTTCTTGAAGCGTGCAGCAATTTGGAAGATCGAACGAAAGTGATGCTTCTCTTTGAGACTTGGCGTTTCGGAAACCGGACGCGGATGGATGAGCTGACGGACGAGATTCAACATTTGGTCTTATAATTTTTAATTCGTTTCATTTTTCTTACTTTTCAAAAATGACCACTATGCAACTGGTCCGATTCCGCACGTTGTGAATAATGTGCACTCGCGAACCCGTTGCCATCAACGCGCTTGGAACACATGACTTCTACTCGGCTTGTATCGCCATTCGTTCAGTCGTTTCAGCTCTACAACGCAACGAACCGACGATTCCTGATCTATGGCCACTCATCTTCGCGAGAAGTTTACCGTGCTTGAATCAAAGTGGGAAGAATGTCTGATACTTTGTTCAACTTTGGCAATTGTTTTGACCTTAAAATCTTGGCGAGGATTTAAAAGGAATAAGATTCTATTGACCTGATTTATTTGGTTCTTTTTCAGGTTTTCGGAAATTGAGGATAGTCTTGAGTTCAGATACCAATTGCATGCTCAATTGAATGGCAGCTTTTTGGGTCGCTTCTTCTTCGCGTTTCTGTTTCTGGACTGCTATCCGCTCTGCACGGGGCACAACCTACCCAGATAGTCTCCATTAAAAGCTGAAAGTAAGCGGAGTGAAACTGACCTTGCGGCAAGAATCGCCCTGCACGGTGTCTTCAAACACAACCTCATCCCCGATACCAGGTAGCTCCACAGACGTGTCTTCGAAGTCACGTCTGCCATCACAAGAGGCAAGATTGACAATAACAGAGTCTTCATAATGCGATGCATCGGATACCACAGTTGCCACAGGGTTTAAGTGAAATTGGCTTTGTAAATTAACTTCGCAAGCAGACATCAAACTCGGTAATTCCTGGATATCGAGTCGTATGGAATTAAGCCGTTCTTTTAGTTTTGTTTCATCTATGTGCGGATCTGGTATCTAAAGTAGGTGAGATTTAATTGTCACGAAAAAAAGTATGAACCGCACCACTCGTGTCTTCACTCAACAAAGATAACTTGATTGTGGCCGATCGCAGTGATTTGTGTAACAGGGCGAGGCTCGATTGAAAAGGGGCAGTTATATGTTTGGTTGGTTCACAAAACGGCAAGGAGAAAGCTGACGGACGGAAGTGTCAGAATTGCCCATCAAAAAAAACAGCGTCTTACTGAGGTGTGAATCTAGCTCAGCTTCGATCAGGGATCGAGATTGCTGGACCTCCTGGGACCAGCCGTCCAAACTTCCAGCAAGCAATGAGAATCCATGACGCGTCGTGGTATCGCGGAGGAATTCGTCTTCAGAGGGTACGGAAATTCTATGCAAAAACCAAATGCGATGCAATTTGAGTTCTAGCATTGCCAGTTTGAGTCCCTCTAGTGTGTTGGGAGGAATTTGGCTCCTCGCGGCTCGAATGATTTTCAGATCTTCGATGTCGTCTGAGGTGGCAAAACGATAGCAAGAAATAGGCGAAGAGCCATGCTCTAGTTGTTGTGAAACCTTGACCACTGTTTGGACATTCGCTTCGAGCAAAGTTTTGATCAAGTTTCGTAAGAGTTGACTTTGCAAGAGTTTTGAAGATTTTTCTATATTCGAGAGGACTGGCATCCCTGCCGATCTGGACCAGTTTGAATTCGTAAATTTGGTTGGAGTTGCAGACGCTTGAGGTTGACTCACATGTGGAATCCTCGGGAGACTAGCTCAACCTCCTGAATCCACTTGAAGGCCTTATGACAAGCATGATCAAAGGCTACAGTTTCGATCTGCAGCCGTTTGAAAGAGAGTATGGTGTTCTGGAGTGAGCGCTGGGCACTGCGTGCGCGGGCATACTGGAGACAGCTGAGTGAAAGCGGGAGCAAGAAGATGGAGGCGACGAGGTGCGAGGGGGAGCCTGTGGCGAGTGCAAGCGAGAGTGCAAGTGAGACGGCGGCGAATGCGGGGTGCGGTGTTGGGGTTGGTTTTGAGCGCGGGTCCTCTGGGTTGAGACGGATGTCAGACGCGAGGATCCGCGACGAGACGGGCGATGCGAGCGAGCGCAGCTGCTGGGCTGCGAATCCACGGATGCAGTTGCGCAGGGCCTCGTTGCCGATGCGCTCCGACTCGGGCCGCGCGTCTTCTTTGTCAGCGCCACGGCGCCGTCGTCCGTCCTCGTCTCCTCCTTCTCTTCCTCCTTCTCCTCGTCCTTCTCCTCGTCCTGACCCTTCTCCTCCGCCGCGTCTGTCCGCCTGCGCCTGCGTCTCCGCGTCCGCTCCGGCGTCCCAATGCTCCGCAAGCAGCGCCGCAAGAGGGCCTGACTCGTCAACGTGCTCCATTTCCCACTTCGCTCCTCACCCAAATAAAAAAAAACAACAAATAAACGGAGGATGGCTGTTGACACCGCGCGCATCCACGCCGCCCTCTCCGCCCACCTCCTCAACGCAGACACGCGCTTCGCCTACGGCACCGCTGGGTTCAGAATGGAGTGAGACTCGTCGGCTGAAACAGATTGTTGCCACTGACCGTGTCCCTGGTCGCCACGTAGCGCTTCCTTGCTGGACCCCGTCATGTTCGCGGTGGGACAGCTCGCCGTCCTTCGATCGAAATTCCACAAGGGAAAGACGATCGGAGTGATGGTCACTGCAAGCCATAACCCAGAAAAGGTGAATGTCGTGTCTTGACTCGCTCGTCCTGCGACCTCTCCCAAGTCTCTTCTCCCTCATGGCAATTCAATAGGACAACGGAGTCAAGCTTGTGGAGCCTCTTGGTGAAATGCTCGTGCAATCGTGGGAGCAATATGCAACCGATTTGGCCAACGCAACTGGTTCCTCCGACGATATTGTCAAGGTTCTGGAACGCATCATCAAAGTCGAATCGATCGATTTGTCGCAAACTGCAAGAGTGGTTGTCGCCCGTGACACGAGGTATGGCCTCTCTCCAAAGAACACGCGCCGCGCTTGCTTTCCCCTCACACTTCTCCCTCCCCGCTCTTCCCTGTACTCGTTTTGCAGACCCAGCGGCCAGGCTCTTGTTGCATCTTTGATGGATGGAGTGCAGTCGCTTGGTGGTGAAATCAAAGATTATGGACTCTTCACGACTCCGCAGCTTCACTATGTGGTTCGTTGCATCAACACTGCCGGAACTGACCAAGCCTACGGTGAGCCCACAGAAGAAGCCTACTACGAAAAGCTGGCAACTGCTTTCAAGAACATCACGGTGAGCACGCCAATTCCAGTTGGCGGGAGAGTTGCGATTATTGACCAAGCAACAAATAGGCGGGATATCCGCGTTTGTCGCCTCTGCTTATTGATGGTGCAAACGGTATCGGTGCCCCTGCCATGGAAAAGCTCGGGAAGCATCTTGCTGATTCCTTCGCTTATGAACTTGTGAACAAGGATACCGTGAGCCAGGGAAAGCTCAACTTTGACGTAATGAAAACCCCGTCTTGTCGTGAATGCGTTTAGATAACTCATAACCACGCTCTTGCAGTGCGGAGCGGACTTTGTCAAAATTAAGCAATCGAAGCCCTCGGGCATGGATTTAGCCCCTGGTCAGAGGGCATGCTCCTTGGATGGCGACGCTGACAGAATCGTATTTTACTTCATGGATGAAAGCAAGTATCTTATTGACTTATTTGCGGCCTTGCGGTACTGACTTTGGTTACGCAGCCAACACCTTCAGACTTCTCGACGGAGACAAGATTGCTACGCTTGCGGCTGCATTCATAATGGACTTGGCGTCTCAAGCTGATGTTGTTGTTGAACGTGAGGACGGCTCTCGAAGCCCACTTCACATTGGTTTGGTTCAAACTGCGTATGCAAATGGGAGTTCCACAGCGTATGTAAAGGAGACTTTGGTATGAGTTTACTTTCTTGTATTGAATGAATTTGACGAATCCTGTATGTTCGATGACGACAGAAAGTTCCTGTTGTCTTCACCCCCACTGGGGTCAAGCACTTGCATCACGCTGCGGAAGACTTTGACGTGGGAGTTTATTTCGAAGCAAATGGACACGGCACTGTCCTCTTTAGTGAGGCTGCGATCAAGGCATTTAAGAGTAACTCTGGGTAAGTTACAAGGGAGATTGGCTGTCTGGCTGAATTGCAACATTTTAGTTCCACTCCTGCTGCTGCAAAGGCGATTCACGCACTTCGCTCTTTGACCGAGCTTATTAATCAGGCTGTTGGGGATGCCTTGTCTGACATGCTTTTGGTTGAAGCCGTGTTGACTTATCAGCAAAAGAGTTTTGCCAAGTGGAATTCAGACTACACAGATCTCCCTTCCCGCCAAGAGAAAGTCAAGGTAATGATGTTATGAACTTCAACTTCTGATGGAATTGATATGCCTCTCAAGGTTGCCCGTCGTACCGATTTTGTTCCTATCAAGGCCGACACGGAACTCTCTCACCCAATCGACTTGCAGGCTAAAATCAACGCTGAAGTCGCCAAATTTGTAAAGGGGAGATGCTTCGTTCGCCCGTCTGGTACTGAAGACATTGTTCGTGTCTATGCCGAGGCAGCGACGCGCGAAGAAACCGACAAGCTCTGCTACACTATTTGTGGCATCGTGTACGACGGGTATGAAGGTGTCGGCCTCAGACCAACTACTTTCTTGCCTTGAGGCTTCTTCATTATCCAATTTGTTTTCCTTCCTGTGACTCTTGAGTTGACTGCAGAACAAATGAGCAGCATTTATCCACACGAAAAGGGTGATGGCAACAAACATGACTGGTGTTTCATGCAAATGGAGCATTTGTTCAAGTGGGTGGGTACATTTCGTTCGGATTCAAGCCCCCTGCTGGGTGGTTGAGCATGAAAAAACATGTGAGCTGTTCCAGGCTCTCCTTGTTGCCATCCTGCATTCCGGAAGTCAAAGCGCTCGACATCTGCACGCGTAGCGGCTGACTCGGAGGCTGCCCATCACTCACACTAAAAGAAACCGGACTCGCAGCCACGTGATTGTCTGGTCGGGCGCGACAAGATGCAGATCAAGCGAACATGAACCACAGTGTGCCTGTTGCACCCTTCTACTCGCTCACATTGGACGCAATGGAAAATGAGCCTATAATACATTCTCATGAACTCGCCATCCCCCTCCCCATGCTTATTCCGCCATCATTGGCTCCACAGCGCGCGGTTCCGGGGAAGATGCGACTTGATGTCTTTTGACGCAGTTGCTACTTCTACTACAATAGAATCAAACTTCCTTAGACTCATTCTTTATTATCAACAATTTGAGTAGACACTGAGTGAGAAGTAGTTGCTTAGTTGTAGGGTCCTATGGATAAACAAGTCTAGGCTTGACAACGACAAATCTTTGGGTCCTATGTTTCCTTGTGGAACTTTGCCTGTTTTCACTTTTACCTCTGTCATTCATGAGCTCATCTGTTTTCATGTCATCTGTGTCAGTTGCTGTCCACAGTGCATGGTGGGTTGGGTTATGACTCTACCTGTGTTGTTTATTTTGATTTGGGTCCAATCTGCATTTGGCTTATTGAGGCTCACATCTTTTTTTGGTAGTCCCAGTTCAATATCTAACGTTCAGTGCAAGTTGTCATAAGTTGTTTAATAAGTATACTGATTTTAATTTCTCAAGTCATTTTAAATAACATGTATCAAATAACAAACTTGCAACATGAAATGAAGAACACAACAAACAGGAAGACCCAGAGTGCCCCTCCAAAGTCACAGTTGGAATGTCTGGGATAATGATTGTGCAAGTATCAGTGACTTTTGTACCAGACAGGTACATGATTCAAAATTTCAGAGGCCGACGCTCCTGCTCCTTTTCATGCTCAACTTTTTGTCCACCTCATTTCCTGTATTCTCCCAAGTAATCTCACTCTGGTTATCCTCAAACTGCAGGTAATTTCTTTCACTGTCATTGTTTGGCCTCACAGACACTTTGCTTCTTCAACCACTTGTCAGGACCATGTTTCAAAATAAAGTTGCTCATCTCACTAACTCTGGAGCCTTTCATTTATGGATGGAAGTTGAGGGCAGTGGCAGACAGTTCCTTATTCAGCCTGGAATGTGATTGTTTTCTTTATGTTACAAGTTTTTAGTTATTAGCTGTAATACCACAGATTATGCTTGCACATACAATGTACCAATTATTGAGTTATCAAGACTACCAGCTGTCTTGTGCCAAGATTTCTCCTAAGGAATTCTTGAGGTGTAATCATCAAAGCTGCTTGAAAGTCCATTTGTCAGAACAAAGTAAAATTTCATGTGCATTCAGGTTCATAGCAACTGGAAAAATGGAGGGACGAGTTGTTCAGTTTTTTAAGCCATGCGCATATGGAATCAGTCCTCAATCTGGGGTGTTGCACTGCTGGCATTTTCTCATTTGAGATCATGCAGTCTGTATTTTCTGACATGATAACTCTTGCAACAATCATTATTTCTCTTTGAGTAATGTAATACCAACATTGTTTATTGCATTTCTATACTCTCTCTATTCTGCCCTAACAAGCCTTCTTCATCATTCTGATTTGACCACATGTTCATGGAAGTTAATGGAGGCAAATCCATACGGGAACCCCTTCTCCTGTACATACTAGCTCGAGCTTGACGATACCTCCTCCAAAAAATAACAGCCAAAGACACAGCAACAAGGAAACAAATAGCAGCCAGACAAATTCGTATCCATCCAAACTGAAACTTGTGAGTAACTGTATATTTGCTGGGCAAAATGGTTGAGGACACATGAAATAGCATGGCACCAAGTGTCCAGCTAATTGTGAAGCCATTCAGTTCATTGACAGGAGCGAAAGTTGCAGATTCCATCACTTCATCTTTTGGAATTCCAAAACCATCATGCAAGACTTCCAACACCCATGCACTCTTAAAGCATTGCATCTGAAGTCTTTCCACAACTGCAGGTACCAAATTTTTGATTCCATTATTCTTTGAGAAGGATTCAAGTAATGTGTCCCATGATCCCTGGCAAACCTGATCAGCACTTTTTACAAAATCTGTAAAGTGATAACCAATTCCTGAAAGGAGAGACTCTTGCACAGATGTTGGTGTATAGTAGTATTCTGAAACTCCAATGAAACGATGCTTGGAAAAGTTGGCAATAGGAGCATGGACACCATTGAATAAACAGGGCTCATCTGGACACTTGATTTCTTTGTGAAGAAGGGGACTAAGTCCAGACAAACAGTCTAACAAAGAGCCAGACCCAACAAGGGAGGGTATGGGTAGCTCCAGATGAGAAAGAAATTGATGAGACTCAAGAGTCAAGTTTCTTGACAGACAAGGATCTATAAGGAATGCTGGCATTTGTTTGTTAATTTGAGTACTTGAGAGAGATTCCAGATTTGATGTTGTGTTCCCATCCTGCCTTGTGCCCAACTGCCTCAAATTGAATCCAGCCTTAACAGCTAGACTTTCCAAATATCTCCTGCGAGCCTCATTCACTCCAAATCCAAGGAAGGTGGAAACAAATACTTGAAAAATAATGTCAACACCATCCATATTCCTCAAAACAACAGATGTCAAATCATCTGCATGTTCTTTCTTCATGATGTCAATTGGCTCAAAAGCAATTTGCTAAGAATCATGTGTCAAAACTCACTCACTGAGGATGAGTGGAAGGAACTTACTGTTGAAGCTCCACCCATGTCCAAAAAACCAAACGTATTTGGATCTCCTGCCTTGGGCTCAGGCTTTTGCTTATTGGGATCACCAAAACCTCCATTCAAATAATTGATTGCAACCCAACCAAATATGCCTTCTGACTCTCCAGAAATCACACGAAATTGTCTTTGACATCCTCCTGATACATCAAACTTGTAAAAAGTCATAACTGTTTCACAGGCATACTGTAAAATCAAGTTCCTCTGATCTTCCTTGACAAGACGCATGCCTGCAGTGGCTAAAAGATAAATGGGCGTACTTGATTGAAGGTATTCAGGGATAAAAGCGCTGGCAAACGAAAGTAAAGGTTCGAGATAGCGCCTTGTTGCTTCAAGAGATGCAGGAGTTGATGACAAACTTGACAGTCCTGGGTTGATGCTTTTATGCCAGGACTGACTATCATTCATGGGGGATCCTCTTTCAATCAGAGGAATGCGATTTGAGTTGTCATGATTTTGATGATCGAATGATTTCCAGGAGTAAATAAGCAGTCGAGAGCCTGAAGAGCCCGCATCTATCACAATACCATACTGTCTATCTGCAAACCAATTCTCTGCTATTGATGAGGACTTAGATATAGTTGAAGATTTGGAGGTGAAAAATGGGAAGCCAGTGTCAAGAGTCAGCATAGCTGAGTCAACATTCCAATCCTGAAATGCTGAGTGATCCTGCAGAATGAGAGAAGGATTTTTCGACTCAGGCAAAGAATAGACTGAAAGGGCTAGCATAGCCATGGCCAAGGATACAAACAGCAAGATGAGGGCGGAGATGACGTAGCGGTCTCGTTGTCGCGCTAATAAAGACAAGAACCAAATCCAGGGGAGTGAGTGAATAAATCATAATCCGAACCTAATTACCTCCACAAGCATAGAAAGAAATCGCAATCCAGGTATTCTTCACCGCTAATCGAAGGTCCATTCGAAGCGACTGGCGCACTTGCTCGTCGAATGATATGGTGGGACCGGGAAGCTGCATCTGGGAGAAAGAGACGCGCGCAGAGAGTGGTGGCGGCGACGGATTCAAATTGAACGGCGGGTTTGGCAGAGAGTCGACACCAGCTGGCGCATTGAACACAAATGAAGGCTGACGAAGACGTGGCGAAAGATGAGAAGTATTATCATCAGTGACGGACGATAACGATGGCATGCGCTTCGGGAGCGAGAGCGACTGTTTGGAGGCGACTCGAATGAGGAGCGAGTTGGCGCCTTGCATCGTCGCAAGCGCGCTTTCCGAGCCGATTCCTGAGAAATTGGTAACACCTGTGCTGCCGACTCCGAGTGTGAGCTCGTCAATCGAGTTGCCGCTGCCAGGACCAGCAAGGCTGACTAGGTTGGACGAGCTGGCCGTCCTTTGAATAAGCCCGACACCCAAGCCACTGTCGTCGCGTAAGATGTTTGCAGAATGCGGGGCGGAGCCACCTGGTTTGCTGCGAGTGGACACGGCCAAAGTCTTTCTCATTCTTTTGCCCAATCAAAAAGCAATTAATGTTTCATTCCTCTCCGGCAGCCACTAGTCCAGATGAAAGCATCATTTTCCCCTCCTTTTCGTGGCAGATCTGTATTTCGTTCTAACTGTTGTGATAATTGGACGCTTTCTTTCCACTCTTGAATACTCACTCCCTCCACTTCTAATTAGCGAATATTCATATCGAGGAATTTATTACATTGTATCCATGCGCATAAGCTTTCGCCTGCTCGGCATTTTCGGCGACCGTTGAAATTCAAATGATCTGACGACAACGACCAACCGGGATTTCAGCTCAGGCTTATTAAAATGAAAGAACTACATGTTTGATAATCCGAAATTAAAATGTGGGAAGTCAGACTTTGCAGTCACTGCAAATTAAGTTCGTCATGCTTTACCTCAAGCCAAACCAAAACCACATTAGTACTCACGTGCCCAAAAGTCCTTCTTCAACCTTAATTCCAAGATCATCAAGAAGACTGAACTTTTCCGTGGGTCTAATTGTGCCACCGACCTCCTCCCTAATTGCATCACCCAACAGGCAAGGCTCAAAGTCTTGCGGGTTTATAGTTGCTCCTTCTGCGACAGTATCGAATGGCATCTAACAGCTGCGAGAACTGAACGATCCTTCGTTTTCAATCCCAACATATCGCGCCAAATGACCATTCATTTTGTCTCCGCGACGGTCAATGTGTGGGAATCTCAGCCTCCTCTGGCGCGATTTCGGGAGACTCCTGATCACTCGTGTGGCCATCACTTTCGTCGTCAGAATCCCATAGCAAGGAATCACTCAAGGAACCCCTTTGGTTTCCAGGTTTTAGTGGAGGTATTACGTCCGAGTAACTGGAAAAGGACTTGACCAATTGAAACGATTGGCGTAATATAGTCACCATTAACTTCAAGTTTCAAGGGATCAAACTTCGCGGTCAACGAGGGATCAATGAATCGATTTGGGTCACGCTACGGTCTAACGTAATTCAAAGGAGAATCCATCGATGCTTGAGTATCTTCGCCACGTTACTTAACCAAAATTAACCCAACGAATTACCCAGAAAGGTGAAAAAAAAGTTTCCTTGTGCATCCATTCCTCGAGTGTTTGGTGAACGTGGTTGTGCTGGTGCGATTCGCAGCTGCGTGCCGCGCCAGTTTGTTACTTGAACGTGTTCACGCATAGTACGAATGCGCTCCTACGCGTGAAGCTCGCGCTTCCTTCACTTGGCTGCAATATCCTGGTCGCTAATGGTGACGTGCGCACATCTTTACGGAGCGTCGAGCGCACCTTCTCGAACTTTGCCGATAGATTCAAATAGATAACGAAGGCAACGGAACGATGCTGGCGTCGCCAAGGCCTGGAAAAGTCGCGTTGAAAGATTGGACATCGAAAAAAACAAGCGCTTTCAATTCTTCCTTATTTCACCCAATAAAAGTTAATTGTCGAATTTGGAAAACACCTTCAGAGAAGCTTCGTAGTGGTCTAAAGTTTCACAGTTAGTTTAAACCCTGACGGCCCCGTCCAAAATCACCATGAAAGACATTGGACAGATAATAGAAAGGAGCGTCTACATCTGCGTTGTTTGCCTGTTTTACGGTTGGTAGGTCGGTTCGAGAAAGGAAGACGTGAGACAGTCGGTGCTTTGAGACAGAAGCGCTCGACACTTACAGCAGAACATTCAAAATACATGAGCTTGTTCGCTTTGGCGAATTCCTCGCCCTGCTGAGGAGAAATTGATCGTCTGGAGTCCAAGTCAACTTTGTTGGCAACAAGGACACCTTGGAGAAACATCAGCAACACTAATCGCCTGATGCACCAATAGGATCACCATGCAGAGACTTCCCCACACGACATCTTTTTGCCATTTGAAGCCACTTTCCAATTGCCGCAAATGACTCCTGGTTTGTAACGTCATAGACAATGACAAATGTGGAAGCGGCATCACACTGGGGAAACAAGAATCAAACGAGCAAAAAATAACGGATATTCAAGCAACATACATATTTAGTTGCGAACTCAAGAAAGACTTCATGCCCAGCTACGTCATGCATAAACATCTCAATGGACGCGTTCGTATCGGGTATATTGACAACCTTAACACACACATCTGTATTGACGGTCTGAAAGGAAATATAAGTGCTTAGACATGAACAGGTGTTTGTCAAACCATGTTGTAGTTTTTTGGGAATTGCGCTCCGTCTGATTGGAACACTTGTACGAGAGCTGTCTTGCCTACGCCTTGATTGCCCAGCACGATACACTTGCAGCGCAGAATAGACTTGTTTACGTTGCTGAGCGATAAAGTACTCATTTCTGTTTGGATGTCAAAACAAATCTAAAAATGTCAGTCGCGGCCGGCATGCCCGAGGGAGCAAGCAGGCCAAACGCAGATGATGGAGGACGCGGTCAAAGCTCCTCTGAGGAGTGGCTCTTGCTCCGCATCGGTGTTGTTCCAAGGAACTCACTGGGTTGGTTTCGTTGTGGGGTGGGTTTCTATAACAAGAAGGAGTACACAAAAAGCATCGAGTGCTTTGAGAAAAGTGTCGAGTTGGATCCAATGAATGTAAGTATCTAAATCATGGCGTCATCTGCGACGCCAAACTCACAAGCTCTTGATTGATTTCATTCAGTACAACGCGTATCAAATCATGGTAAGACAAGCCAGTGAATAAGAACATTTTTACTCACAGAAAAGCAATATACTTTTAGGCTCGAGCGTGCATCGCAGTAAATAGTACGCTTAATTTCATCATGTGGTGCTTCCTGACGATTATAATCAGGAAAAGACGATGCAATTGCCGCCCTTAAACAATCTGTTATGCTCGACAACCCGTCAGACTGGCAACTTTTGGTCGAACTTACTTCGAATTCGATTTAAAGAATCAATCCTGCATGTCAAGCTTCCACGCCTTTTTCTATGTAACGCGGTGCCACATTATTTTTCTGCCACTGCTTCTTCCTGCCTCGTTAAATAAAAAAATTTACTGTGACCAAACAGACACCTCAGTGAGCTTACTCAATGGCTCGTGGTAGTGCTATTACCAGACTTTGAGGCTGCAGGAGGAGCCTCCCAAGAGTTACACATCAATGCAATGCAGCTCAGCTCTCTGTGGACTCTTCCCAAGGATCAGTTGTTGACCCCCCGCCTGAGGCCATGGATCTTAAATGATTGAGTCTTTTCGTTTTTGCTTCCTGAATATTAAAAAGAACATCATTGGAAAAGCTCATAATGCAGATACTCTCATAAGTTCACCCTCATGTGAGGCGGTGGGGCTGGTAGAATGCATTATGTCCAAAAATGCGACATGTCCCATAAAAGAGTGGTGGTAGTAGAGTAAGGTTACCTAGCAGCCGCGGATGGGGTGTTGGCCACAAAGACCAAATATAAGTGGAATATGCGTACTAATCAACAGTTGGAAGAGTTTGGGAAGAGTTTGAGCAAATGAAGGCAGGCTGCGCCAGACTTATAGCGAGTGTCCAATGGTAGTTGAGGGCGAATTTAATGCACATTTGATGCGTTTTGGGGACTCCTCCAATGCTACCAACCCTGCCAGGCACGCGTGGATGCAGCTGTGGATGGAAGATATGGAGTGGACGTGATTGAAGCTGAGGCAGGGCAGACCACCATAACCCATGGGGGTGGGGGATGTATCATGGACCTGGTGTTCCTGAATGCGAGAGCTCCTAAGCAAGTGTCCAACCTAGTAGTGCATGAGCAGTTGTGAGTCGTGGATTCAAACCACAGGCCCCTCACATTCGACATTTCCATGTCAAATGAGCATGAGAAGCTGCCTTTTTGTCCAAACTCACATCTGCAAGCTCTTATCTGAGCAGGAAGGATACAATGATGATGAGCTCAAGGTTACCCATACCGAGGTCCAACACAAGTTGGATGCCATTCAGGCTGAAATTCCATTTGCTTGCGACAGCCAGATAGCCATACTGTGGATTCAACACATACAGATTGCAGAGGGAGCCTCCATGGCTGTCACAGAGTGGTTGGTGGGCACTGCAAGGAAGGTGGTGGGAGTAGTGAGGTTCAAAGATGGATCCACACATGCGCCGATGCATGAGGGGTGCCTTGAGTGCTTCAAGGAGGAGCTCAATACTGCTAGGGAGCTAGCAGAGCAAAATGATGGAGCAAGTGAGGATGAGATGCGGTACAGGGGTTCTGTTGTGAGGAAATGGTGAAAGGTGGTTCAGAGGGAAACCCTACGCTCATGCAAGCATTTCTTCAATAGCCTGGCAGATGAGTGAGTCTATGATCCTGCTGGAGAAGCCACACAGATTGCCTGCTTGTGAAAGCGCAGCAATCATGCTCATTGTGGCTTGGACCCTGCAAAATTGGACAACTATTCTGACCACTTCTGCACTGCCATAGGAACTGTCAGAGGTGGAGAAGCCACACAGATTGCCTGCTTGCAAAAGTGCGGCAATCATGCTCATTGTGGACTGGGCCCTGCAAAATTAGACGACTATGCTGACCACTTCTACACCACTATAGGAGCCCCTCCAACAGGAACAGACCAGCCCAACACCCACTTTCTCAGCCTCATGGAGCCCCAGCAGCCCTTGGTGCCTCTTGATGGCCCATTTGCATATGTGCAAATGGGCCAACATTTACAAGCTGATGTTGGACACACCAACAGGTAAGGCTGCTGGAGAGGACAGAGTTCATGGGGAGTTGCTAAGGTACCAAAGACCTTGATGATGCTGTGGATATACTCCAGCAGCTCTGTGTCATCCCGCTAAGAGTGCGCACCACACTCCCAAGTTGGATCAACTACAGCTTCATCTCCCTTGTTTCCTGCTTATGCATGTTCTTTGAAGGGCTGCTTTAGCTCAGCTGTTGAATATTCTCAACAGGGCCTTGGACATTGCGCAAGGTGGGTTTTGGCCCAACCAGTCTACTGCTGATCAGGTCATGAATCTGCATCAGTTGATGGTTCAACATGAGGATCATGCCACTGTTCTCACAGATGTGCAAGTTGCATATGACTGCACCAACTGAGAGTTGGTGTGGTCAGATTTGGCTGATATTGTGGTGGCTGTTGGGAATGCAGATGAGGTCTCCATCATGAGAGAGGTGCTTAGTCCCCCTTTGCGGTCCCTCTTTGACTTCAACACAGCACAGCTGTTGGTGATGGGGTCTTGGTCATGTCTCATTGTAGTGCTGAGGAGGTTGCTGCAGAGGTCTGTGAATGCACCTGCACTCTTCAATGTCAGCATCAGCAGGCTACCAAAGGAGCTGAGGAAAAGGTTCTTGGACATTGCCTACAGGGTGGGCCCTGCCATTTGCATCACTCTCTGCTGTTTGCAGATGATGCATCACTCATCAGCAGCTACCAGAATATGCAGGAATTGCTGGATGCATGCTGGGAATGGTGTAGGAGGAGAGGTTTCACCACAAGACCAAGATTTTGTTGGGACCTAAGGCTAGGGACTGGGGGTTCACCCTGGCAGGAACCCAGTTAGAGGTGGTCAATTCTGCAAAGTATCTGGGCATATTCATGTCTGGAAAGGGAGTGAAGTATGGTTGAGCTCTACACCCACTCACCACCAGGGAAAACAAGAGCCTGTGCATGGCCTTCAGTGCCTTCAACAGTGCCTCAGCAGCAACTCTGCATGTGGTAGGGTTAGTTATGAGTCTTGAAGAACATGCATTGGCAATCAGAGCTCCTATGTCTGGAGTGCCAGCAGTATAATACTGTCCCACACCATTGGTGCCAGATAGCTGCATGCCTCATATGGGGTTAGAAAAGACCCTGGAGCATCAGATCAGTACAACTGTTGAGGATAAGTACCACTCCCTCTCTCTAAACTTATTGAATGAGAAGCATGGTCCTAACACCCCTAGAATCCTGCCCATTCCACTGGAGCACAAGGAGCGCAATCCCTGGCTGCCAGTTCCCAAAAGCGATTGCCATTGTGGATTCTAGGCAATGTATATCTCCACCAAGAGTGTGTGACCTGTGGACAGGAGCTGTCAAGGTAACATGGCATGCAATGTGCTAATGTTCTGCCAGACTTGCTACAGAGCCTTGGGCCCATTCCTGCTGCAAACAAAACCCAAGCAACCTACCATGGTTCAGCTCTGGAAATCTACATAGACAATGTGGACTTCAGTTGGGACATTGTGCAGAAAAGTGTAGAGGTACTTGCTGCAGCAGTGGAGAAGATCTGGACCTGCTGCTGGCTATATACAACATATGATATATGACATGAGTATGGCCACAGCACGGCAGAAGATGGATGCAGTCCTGAAGGGCATTGGTATGAGGTGAAACGCCATGCTTCGAACATTCTGCGCACAGTTTTCGATCCCATTCGAGGGAGAAGCAGGCCACCTGACCGCGGCTGGGGCCACGGGGGACATCAACTGGCCAGTGTGCAGCGCCCACGAGCTCACGAGCAGCTGATCCACTCTTCCCGGGTCAGCCGCGCTGGCCGCCCTAGGCGACAACCACGACTGCCACCAGAGGCAGGCTGAAGCAGCCCTCAGCTTCTCTTCTTCTACTAGCTCACCCTTTGGTGTTGCCCTCCCACTGGATCCTTGTGCATCGATTCTTCTACCATTTCCCATCAGTTTAATTCCTTGTTTCCAGTCTGTCATTCCAAAGTTGGTCTTCTTTGCTACTTTGGGTTCTATTGTATCTACAAATGGTTTTTTAGTTGAGTCACAATCCCTGCAATAAACTGCATAAACCAGGTTGCGATACTCTCAATACTTTTGCATTTTTAAAAAATGTATATAGATTCCTCTTCTCCCATGTTTTGATTTAAATGGAGTTAAAGTGCTGCAGATGACATGAATATGATCAGAATTGAATGCCACTTCAGGCGCACTTACACTCCTTTTCTTGGGCTCTCCACCTCAAATCTGCGGGTGCAAGTCATGGGACAAAAAATGCTTCTGGTTAGAGAAATGTGCTCATTTATCTTGAAGAAAAGCCAATTTCCCACCAATATAAAAATGACAATTTCCCAACTTTAACTAAATGAGTGATTGATCCAAGAATAATGCATCACTTATGTGATGGATATTTTCTACAATACTCTTTTTTTTATTTCAAATTTGGCTCTAGTTTCAACAATGGTTGTGACATTGGGATTTGGAAGTCTTGGGAGGGGCTTAGGTTTGTTACTACTTTTACTACTTGCATTTGGCCAACTCCTGCACTTCTCTTGTTGTATGACAGTGGGTACAACAATTGACAAATATGCTAGACACTTAACAGTAATTTTCCTTCACAATGTGGTGGACTTTGGTGGGTACCATGCCATAAGTCATTGTGTCACTATTACACATTCAGGGTGCAAAAAGCAAAAAAATCAATAAGTGTCATTAAGGACTATCACTATAATATCTGGGCACAGTCATGACAAGTGAATTAGGAGGAAGATGTTTCTAATCACCTTTGTGATCTCATTGTAAGCATATGGTGCATGGATGTGTACATTCCCCTTGCAAATGAGGCCCCACAGAGATGACTGGCCATTCCATTCTTATTAGATTATCAACAAGACATCATCTTCAAACACTTGATAGCAGTATAAGAGTGTGTGGATTTGATTGGTGGATCAGATCTGGTTGATCTGACTGGAGGATTGGATCTGTTTGACCTGATTGGTCTTAGCTGAAGGCAGCCAACCACCATTGTTTTCTCTGTCATTTGACACATTCTTGCACTCCAACATGTTGCCATAAGTGTCAGGATTAACATTTTTGAGATTACATCAAGCTTGTTCTTTGCAAGTAAGTTCTGCAACACCAATCAGTCAGTCTGGTGAAAACCAAGCAGCATTTCTTTGCATGAAATAATACTTAGACATGCATGGATTAATCTTTGAGACAAGCATATGACTACTGGCAGGATCAACCAGGTAACTATTGTTGAAGGCATGTTGTCAAGGATGAGGTGAAGGGTGCTCGAGGGCGGGTCCTTCACTCTTCCTATTCTACTTTGCCCAATTCTGAACCCTTTCAAAAAGAGCAAGTGTATGTTTTTTCAACCATACACTTGCAATACCCCAGAGAATTGCGAAACTTATGCCCAGTCATTTCCACAATCATGAATTGTTGTGACAGTCTCTAGGGATTTAGTGCGGCATTTGCTAGACCTCTTCTAGAGTGCATCTCACTTTCCAAGACTCATACGAGCATATTAACCTTTGTTGCCACCATTCGTGTAGTTTTCCTAGACTTGCCAGTCGAATAGTTACAAGTGACCCTTGTGAGTCCTTGGTAGCATACATCAAGCAAGATATTCAGAGTGAGGAGCCTTAAAAGTGCTCACAAATGTCCTTGCAGACTCTCAGAACACAGTTTAAGCAGGACTAATGTTCAATGTTGAAGTTTATTTCTACTAGTAGGTTATCAATGCACTTTCACCACCCCTGCCTTGAATGACATGTACCACTCAAGGATTTCATGTTGAACAGTTTAGAGATAATCCTGGCTTCATCACTGGAGAGCGAGACCGACCGAGGATCCAAATCCAGACAGGTTGAATAGTCTGTAAATGGAATGCATGAATCATAGGGAAGCCTTGGAAAACTCGAATTTCTTCTCACCTTCCTCTTACTCTTCCACTAATAAATTGAATGAATTCCCATGATGCAGATGGAGCCAAATTTCGTCATTCCCGCAATTTCCCTGTTTTCACTGGATGTACAGAATCAGTGGATGTACGGAATTTAAGTGAAGTTGGAAGGCGGGCGGTTTGACTGTCTTTTGGTTTGCGGCAGCAGAAACTCAGTATTTGATTTTGTCATTTCCAATGTGTTCACTTTTTTTATACTGATAAGTGTAGAAAAGCTTGACACACATTCAGGACGTTATTTACGCTTTCTTTGAAATTCAGGATTAAATGCAGAATTATACGGCCTTGAACGCTCCGAATCGATAGCGGTTTCCGGTCGCAACATTTCCATTTCTCTTCCTCTCTCTCGCCTCTCTCTATCAAGTCGTTCGGCTCGAAGCTCCTCGATTGATTTTGCTCTGGGCTTGATCTTTGATGTGAGTTGATTAGGCACAGGGTTCTTGCAAAATGGAGCTCCGTCAGGTAAACTTGCCTTCTTAGCATTCATTTTACTGAGCCGGTCCTTCCCACTGCCCTTCTCGAGATTCCGCATCTTAGGACGATCTCGTTCTTGGAATTTGATGGCAGGATCCTCAAAATCTAGATCGGATGGTCGCGATCTCTTCGAGGCGGGTTTAACAGAAGCTTGCGCGTCCTCCCGTGCGTACCACGGAGTCGGTCCGGTTACTGATTCGTCGCCAAGATACATAGTGAACCTCTTTTCCAGTTTTGACTTTTCAGCAGCCAGTTCTGCCTCGTGCTCCTCATTTCGTCCATCCTTCCGCCGAAACCTCTGTATTTCCGAGATTAAAGATGTAAATGAATGGAGAGAATAAGGAACTACAAACTTCAGACTCGAGCTCGCCAAACAGATTCACGTGGACACCTTCTTTCCCACCAAACTCCGCGACATTCACTGACGCGTCTGTCTCCGAATCCTTTTGTCGACTGCCTGATGTTCTGGATCGGAGGACGCCAAGACGATGTTCTTGGTCCTTTGTCCGAGTGTATCGTTGTCAGGAGTGTAGCCATACCTGCACAAGCGAAAAAACTCACCGCTTTGGCAGCCCGAGCCTTCTTCTCATCTTCTTCTTTCTTCGCCTTTTCTTCGTCTTTGCGGACACGCTCGCGATTCTTTTCGTTATAGACGTGCCATGACTTGTGCTTAAGGATCACAAGGCCGCCTGTTCATAAGCGCATCTATGAGCCGCTAACCCTTTTCTACCGGCCCAATCAATACCTCCGCCCTGTCGAATACTTTACTTGTAAGTGGGCGAAACGGGGAAGCGCAGCACGACGAACTCACCATATTTTTCAAGAGGTTTTCTGATAGTTTTCTGGCTGTCCTCTTATCAATAGTCTCATCCTTCCCATAATGCTTACCAAAGCGGTAGTTCACAGGGTTCACTTGATGTGTTTGATCCCAACGCCGCAGAGACGGAGAAACCTCGCTCAACCAAACAGCGGAGAAACAACCAATGTCCAAACCAGAGGGCGTCTTCCACTCCATCTACCGTAAAGACTTATTCTCCGGACAGCGCATTCTTATTACAGGCGGTGGCACAGGAATTGGTGAGTGCATTCCTTCCGCTTCGTCACTTCACATTCATCGAACCACACTGCCGGGCGAAAGGTCGATGCACTGCGCACGAGCTTGCCTCCATCGGCGCGCACGTTATTATCGCAGGAAGAAAGGAATCGAACTTGCAGCAAGTGGCCCGCGAGATTCGCTCCATCCCAGGCCAACGCTGTGACTTTGTTCAAATGGATGTCAGGAACGTGGTCAGCGTGAATGAGGCCGTCGTAAAGATAGTGGAGCAGTGGGGCTTTCTGTCTGGTCTTGTCAACAACGCGGGTGGACAGGTGAAGTTGTCATGTTTCAGCGGACGCTACTCCTGAGCAGCTCAATTCAGTTCCCTTCACCTGCTGAAAATATCTCCGACAAAGGCTGGCGCTCCGTCATCGACTTGAATCTCAATGGAACTTGGAACGTGATCAAGGCCGTTCATTCTCATCACGACGCGTCTCGAGGGCCACTTTCCATCGTGACAGTGACTGCTGACGTGCGCAATGGCAAACTCTTCATGGCACACACTGCTGCAGCTCGCGCGGGAATCGAAAATTTGACGAAGACCTTGTCCCAAGAGTGGGGTAGCCAAGGCGTGCGAATTAACTGCGTAGCTCCGGGGACCATTTTGGGGAACGGAATCTCGTCTTACGCAAAAGAGGTGAAGGAACAGACAGCTGAAACGCACTTCATGAATCCGGCTGGTCGTCTCGGAACTGAGGCGGAAATTTCTTCTGCCATCACGTACTTGCTCTCCCCGGGCGCTTCATTTGTGACCGGATGCGTGATTCAAGCGACCGGAGGGGCCCATTTACGAAAAGGATTTGAGGACGTTTTTATCCCATATCAAGCCGAGAGTGCTATCCCACCCTACTTTGGATTTCGATCCATTGACTCAATGTTAGAACCTGCTTACTTTGCCTCTGGCAAAATACCCTCAGGCTTTGAGAGTCTGATTGCGGACTACACGAAGAAACCTAGCAAACTTTAGTCTGTCATTTGATGATAAACAAAATTTAGTTCTTTTCATTTCTGAGTCCTCTCGAATGTTCCCACACGGGCTGACCAGCCCTGCGTCAAAGAATAGCGGGGACGGATCAGAACGCGAGTCGAATTCAGCGTGGCCGAATGCAGCGAATGGAAGCGGGAGCGGGAGCGGGAGCGTAAGCGGGAGCGTTGCGGTTGGAGGCGGCGGGCAACGGGAGTCGACAGCGTCGGTGTCGAGCGCAGCGACTGCGACTGTGAGCACGAGCACAGAGCATGCGCGGACGCGTGCGCAGCTTGCCGTAATGAAGCGGGCACTAATCGAGGTTTTCGTCCTTCTTACCAGCCTCTATTCTGTACTAACCAAGAAAACAACATCCTATAAATAGGAGCAGAACGCCGCTCGCGAACTGCGTATGCTTTTGCGTGCAAAGGAAACGCAGCTGCGCGACGCTGCGAACGACGCGGATCTGCTCAGGTCACACAATGACTCCCTCGCTCGCCGCATCGAGGCTCTCTCCGCAAACGGTGCACACGGAAAAGTTATCACACACAAAGCTAGCTCATCCACACTCGGGTTCGTGGCGAGCGTGCTCAGGGTTAGTATCCATCTACTCCAATTACTCTCGATAAACCATACTTCCTACAGCGCAAGCCGTCTTCAACTAGTGTGACCAGCTCTGTAAATGAAAATACATCCAGGTCCGATATGGAATTGCTGTTTGAACAGATGGAAGCAAAAGCCATCGAGAACGAGGATCTCAAGGAACAACTGAAATCAACTGAGGCGTATTCTCAGTCGGTTTTAATCAAACTGACAGAGTCTCATGACGCTTTGTCGTCGCTGTCTTCGAAGCACGATGCATTAATTGCAAACAACGCATTGCTGAATTCTCAAATTCAAAAACTACGGGACTCCTTTGACCACCAAAAGAAAGTATTTCAGTCGCGAATAGAGTTATCTGTGTTGCGAGCGGATGATTGGCGATGTTTTGCAGAGGCTGTTCGCGGTGTCGCGAGTCAGCTGTCTGCAAGCAAACCGTCTCTGACTCTGGACCCGAGTCACATTTTTCCCTCCATGGTCGACTTTGTATTCAAGTTTAAAAAATACACAGTCAGTGCGTGCCTGCTGTTCGAAACGGTGGGTCGGTTTCAAATAATATGTCTCTGTGTTTTGTTCTTTCTCACGCATCCACAGGACTCCGGAGACGTCAGCCAAATATTTTCTTTACTGGATTTCTCCCCGAAATCTTCTCTAGATTTGTCGTTTCTACTGGAGGCTCAAGTGGCCGTTGATTCAGCGGTCGCATTACAACTTGAAACCTTCTCCCGTTGTCGGCGTTCTTCTTCAGCCTTTCTGTTTGAGGCAGTCAGCTTTGATGTTGATTGGACTTTAGCTGTTGAGCGCGACTTGTTGGCTCTGAGGAATGTTGTCAGCGAGTTGGTCGGTTGCTTTCAGCGTCATTCTGGTGAGCGTTTAATTGCAAGGTGCGCACTCGTTCATACTTTATCCTCAGAAGCAGGCATGGATGATAAACTCAAGTTTACCTCAGAAGTGCGCCTCTCCACGCTCTTCAGCAGAATGCAATTGAAATGGCACGATTTGGGACGGCATTGGGCTTACAAGCTCTCCGGAAGCTCTTCCACTCATGCCTCCGCTGTGTTGGAATGTTTCGGGTGTAAGGCACTTGACCTCGAAACTTTTTTGAGCAAGAGCGCTACATCCTTCCTTGACGAAAGCTACTTCAATGACTTGTTTGACGTTTCAAATTCGCTTGTGGATTTGCACATACAACGATTTGAGAATGACTGGGATGCCCGCCGTGTGCCTGAGAAAGTGAGAATGCAGACGTTTTTCTTTGTTCGTTCTTTTAAATTCTTCTGCAGCTTGATGCCACAACCCAATCTGAACTCCTTGCAACCAGTACAGCTACACAGAGTGATCCTCCATCATTGGTCCACATCGGCATGCAAAGTGAAGTCATGGCCCGTCGTTCCGCCGCTACTCAATCCATGACTCCAGTGCTGCAGCAAGTATCATCGCAAACGAATTTGTCTTCCGCATTTCAAAAGAACTCGGAAGCTCAAACTCATGTTCCAGAAACCACTCATTCGGCGACACAGCCTGAATCAGTGTTTTCAATGGAACAACTAGTGCAAACAATGTCAATACCGTCCTCCGACATGAATGTGCAAACCACCGCCCTTTCTGTTGCCGAAATGGACGTTCAAACGGAAGACCTTTTTAAATCCATTGAGTCGCGCTTGGAATTTGTGGAGCCTCTCGGGGATGTTGCGGCAATTACGACGGCTGCTGACAACCAAGCGCGGCATATTTCTGAGATTGGCATCCAGGCGGAAGTAGCTGGAACGGGAGCTACTACTGCTAGCATGGCTTATCGCGATTCGCCGGGGCCTGGACCTTTGGCAGACAATGATGAAGCATCCGCGCATGAGGAACCGGTGACGCCGGATGAGGTTGCTCGGGATGAGCGCATCACGACAATCAACGGCTCTGCGTCCCCATCCGGTAAGAAAAGAAAGAACAAGAAAAAAAAGGGCACCGGTGCCATTGCTACTGCTGCAAACAATCGGCCACCTTTTCCTCACGGTCCTGTATTACCGGCGTCTCTATCCGCATTTTCTGCGACCCAAACCAATGCAGCTCGTCAGTCAGCTACAGAAACTCAAACAGCCATCATGAACAGTGTCACTACTGAAACAGAAACATTACCCGCCACACCGATCCCTGATTCATCGGAAGGGATTCAAGACATGTCAATTCGACACAGATGTTTCACCGTGACAGCTTCTGCATTTGTCGAAAAACTTGTATTTCCGACCGAGCTAGGCTTACCGTCAGTGGAAGGGACTCTGAATCCTGTTGTAGTCTTGAAGGAAGGATTTTTGGATGGTGTGTGGGATGCCAATCGCATCAAAGCCATTTTGGAAAAGTATCAGATTATGGAGGCAAAAGCAACACGGTTAGAAAGGTTACTTGTAGAGTCTGAAACTCATTCACGGAATCCTTCTGAAGTGATGGAATAAACAATTGAAGATTCTTGGTTCTTGGCACTAAACTTTTCCGTGACCGTTGGTGACGAGAGGAGAAAGTGCGCCAAGATGGGCGATAAACCTCTGGCGTCCTGCTTTTCGCAGTCTCGTTAGTGACAACCAACTTTTCCACCTCCTGTGCCAACGGATGATGCAAGGTTTGGATGCGGAGGGCATTTTCGGCCCCTTTACTACGAACGCTGAGGTTTCTGGTGAGTGTTGGATCCACGACAAGAATAAAGAGAGAGACGAATGCGTTGCAACTGAAACCCAAATAAACATTGAATGAGAACCGGCTGAAAACGGAAAAGGTTTCTTTGTAGGGCGCCGGAAGCCCGGCCTCGCCGAATGTACACTTTCACATGGGTTCACCGATGCAAGTCGGGGCAACTTTCACATGGGCCCCGGTCTGACAAACTACAACCAACCGCGCCGTGTGCACATGGGACTGGGAGGGAAGCCCAGACGCGACTCTCATACACATGAGACAATCATTCCACGGTGTGCGAGAAGGGGGCCAATCAAAATAGAACATTAGATGACACAGAACAAATATAGTCACTATAATTTGAATAGATACCGCCCCAAAAGCATGCATACAAAACGATACCAAACCCGAACCGCCCGCTACCCTTCGCATCCTCCTAAAAAAAAAGAGAAAACAACGACTCGAAATGAAATCATGAACGAGGCATTCACGCCTCCATCAGCCGCCTGCGTAACCGCGCATTTCCCTCAATCAACACCTCGACATACCTCCTTGTCCCTTCCAAAATCTCGACCCGCGAACTACCTTCAACCGTGGTATCCCCATCAATGGGAGGCAAAAGACCCGGCACCATCTGCGACAGCTCCCGGAGCGCGTCCCGAATCTGCGCACGCCGCCGTTGCTCAGCCTGAATGTGGTTGGCCTTCTTTTCGCTTGCGGAGAGGAGAGGTTTGTTCGCTTTTGCGGAGGACGAAGGAGCGGATGCGGAATTCGCGGCGGGGATGGTGCTGTCGGGGTCCGCTTTGATCGAGTCCTTTGGTTTCCGTCCCCTCTTTTTCGGGATTGTTGAGTTCAAGCTCGCAGATGTGATAGTGTTTGACAATGAAGAGGCAGACGCGAGAGATGACGAGGAGGCTGCGCCAGCGAGGAGCGATGAAGTGGAGTGCAATTGTGCAGTTGGGGGAGGAGAGGGAGTGGATGGTGGTTGCGAAGCTGCATCGTGGTGCATGAGAGGCTGAAATGATGCCAGCGGCGGCATCATATTACTTGCGTAAGGATCCATCGGGTTCTGCGCTTGTGGTTGCTGATGCTCGTAATGATGATGATGATGATGTTGTTGTTGTTGTTGTTGTTGTTGTTGTAAATTGTGCTGTTGCGATTGTTGGAGCTGATGCAGGAGCTGCTGGGGGAGCGGCAGCTGCTGCTGTTGTTGCTGTTGTGCCTGCTGCTGCGCCTGCTGAGCCTGTTGCACAAGCAACTGTGCTGCGGCTAGCTGCTGCTGATAGAACGTCAGAAAGTTGAATGGCTGTGTCGGCGCGGAAGCGGTGTTGTTGGACTTCATTCTCTTTGGGAGGGAGCCGGACAGCTGGTCCTCGAAGCCATCTTCGGCGTGGTTTCCTTGCTGCTGCTGCTGGGCCGCAAATGGATTTGAAGGGTTGTGGAGGGGAAAGAGGGCCGACTTGTGCTCGTGCGGTGCGGTGAATGGGGAGCTGAGCACGGGTATTGTGAGCGAGTCTGAGGCGGGGTTTGGTTGTTCAGCAGGACTGAAGCGGGGATTCAAACTCCGTATTCCCGAGGAGAGATTCGAGGATGCTGCGGATGAGGTTGAGGAAGCTGTGAGTGAGAGAAGGTCGGATGCGCCGACGACGTTGCCAAACAGGTCGAGACTCGGGGTTGGAGCCGGGCCGCCAGCATCGAATGCGTCGAGGAAAGAAGCGAACATGAGCTGATCGTCGCCGGAGAGAAGCGCCTCGTTTGAATGGTGGTGCTGGTTGGCAGTAGCAGCAGTTGACGAAGGGTCGCCAAACAGCTCGAAAAAGTCAAACAGTTCCTGCCCAGACGAGACGGCGGCTGGCGAGACTGACTGTCTCGCATCCATCGTTGGGAACGTTGGCTGGAGGTGGAGGTGGAGACGAGGTGCGGTGTTGGAGGGTTGCTGGTAAGGTGGTCGAAGGTTGGGTGCCACTCGCTCAACTGGCTGTGGATGGCTTGATGGATTCTATTTGATCACGGCTGAGAAATCGTCGGATTCTGTTTTCGGGTTTCTGATCACGGAGCCAGGCCAGCCAACAACAACAACAAAAAAAAAAGGAATCTCCACCAATCCCACAACCTTCGAGCGCAGAATCCAAAACGCTCAGGCGTTTAAAGAGACAAAGGTTTTTTTCCACATCCTATATCGTACCCGCCTCACGCAGTTGCAACCCCGCAACTATGACCCGTTCTTTTCCTTTCGGTGTCCCGCTTCCTCACCAATAATAAATACCGCAATAAATTTATTACAAGACCTGGGTAGGAGGAAAAGGAATAGAAACTCATTTACAATCCCTTTCATCTTCGGCCAGAAAGCTATCCAAAAACTGCATCAGTCGTGACAGCCATTCTTCGTTGTCTGCGTTCTCGGCCCCCCACACCGAATCACATGCGGGTTCCTGAATAAGTACCATTGGGTTTTTAGTTTCGATCTTGAGTGGAACAACTGGCGTGGTATAGCGTAGGCACAGATGACTCTTGAGGCCGATGATGACATTTGCAAGAGTTTTTCGGCTGGTGGAAAAATGGGGCGCGGATCACAAAGGAATGGAGCCCCAATGGCGTTTCTGCGGATCAGAAGTTTTCCCGCCTCGCTTGCTGACTTATAGATATTTGCTTCAGGTTTCAACAGTGAAAGTCAAAGCGAATAGAACTACAAAAGAAGAAGTTTAAATCAGGCAAATTGTCAAAAGTCAAAGAGGAAGAAAGGAGACAAAGTTCCCATGTCCTTGCGATGCGACAAAATTACCACCAATTGAGAGGATGGACTTTCAATAACATTAGGAACCAGGTCTCATTATTAAAAATGAGTTAACTACATAAAGAATGACTTTTGGACCCCGACAATTCCGAACCAAAATTTCCAACCTCCTGCAGGTCACTATCCCGGCTAAAATACCATACTACTAGACCATTCGAAAATTCATGAATGAGTCTATTGCAGTTTTTCGGTTAATCTCTACGCACTTGTCCATGACCTCGACCACCTCACATAGTCCTCTCGTCCGAGACCCCGAGCTATGACATGAAAGCAACATTCATTCTCGCGCTGTTTGGCACTCTCTCCCTAGCCGCTGAGGTCGTTCTTAGAATTGACCATAGCCACTTATTGTGGATGTCGTGTTTGTGGAAGCTTTCCGATTTCGCGACAATGGAGATCCGTGGAAGTCACTGCACACCAAATTTTCAAGTCCACTCGACAGCAAGGTCGGAGCAGTGGGTGTTCGGACAGTCACGCCTTGAGTGAAACGGGTCACACGCGTCACACGCGTCAAACTGAGTAAATAATTCGGCAAAAGCGACAAGCTTCAAGTTCGCTTGCAGGGGCTGTTTGAGCGGGAAAGTGTGAGCTCAGGCACCCCCCCATCAATCTAATTTGGAATGTTTCCAAGGCGTAATGTAATGTATAATCATGGATTGATAAAGATAATAATGATAAATGCTTTATTTTCCTTCCTCAATCTTGAACACACCTTTATAATTTTTCAAAGGCTTGATTTAGTCAAATCTGTTACACCTTCAGGCCTCCACTCAGAGCATCCGCCAAAGCGTCTACATCGTCCGCCTTCGTTTCCTTCTTGACCACTTCCTCGTCTTCCTCCTCTTCCTCAGCATCCGAATCTTCTTCCTCCTGGATTGAATCAGAAAGCGGGTCATAATCAAGTATGGTTGCACCGGAAAGTGGACCGACTCACCATGTCCTCTAACTCATCCAAACCATCGGTCACTCCATTTGCCCGAAAAGCCGCACGGATTTCCTCGACAACCGCATCGTCGGCACTGAACGTGTTACCATTCAGCCAAACAGTTTTGAGTCCCTTGTGAGCCGCAATCACGCCCGGCACCATCTTTGCACCGGCAAGGTCCATCTCGTTGAAAGTAAAATGCAGCGTCTCAAGGTGAGGAGAAACGGTGGCAGGCGTAACGGCTTTGAAAAAAACTTTGCTTCCTAGTTTTCCGAGGAGACAGTCGCCAATGTTGAGAGTGCGGAGGTGAGGCCATACTGGGAGGGCAGCGGCGAGAGCGACGGCTCCAGGCTTTGTGAATGTGTTATCCTGTGTGATATAATACGTGTTCCTATTAAGATGCCTGCGCCAGCGAAACTCGGCTTTACCTGAAGGTCCAAAACTTCAATCTTGGAGCAATGCTTGCCCAGGGACTGCAGCAAAGGAACAATGCGGTCAGGCCGGATTCCATTTTGCGGCATACGTAGTTCGCGCAAATTGGGGAGTACAGCAAAGGCATCCGAAATGTATCCCGCGGCTTCTCGTTCCAAACGGTTGCGACCCATGATGATCACTTGCAAATTAGGAAGCGTCTTAGACGGGTCAGCCTCGGCCGCGGATTGAAGCGAGGTGGCAATGAGGCGACCACCCTCTGAAAGGTGTGTTCAGCTGAAGGCGCTAACACACATAGCAGCAGGAAGAAAAGTTGTCCTCACCGATTCCGAGTCCATTGTTGTTGAGCTTCAAGGTGGAAATGGAGCGATTTTCGAT
>MU614806.1:0-36590 GCA_025201725.1 Chytriomyces sp. MP71 | reverse complement strand
AGCGAACGTTTTCAGGTTTCTATGTGTGTCGGCCGATGCTGCATGCCATGAACGAGTGTGTGAAGCAGTACACAACGGAGGAGACGCGCGATGCGCTGCGTGGCGAGTTGTACTCGGCAAAGGTTCTCTTTCTTCGAAACCCTCTGAAAGCTGAAATAAAACTACGTGACCCATGCGGGAACCGCCACGCGAGTACTCTCGCTGCGAAGCGAGGCACGCGCCGCTCGAGCAGCAGGTGGAGGTGGACGATATTGAGCTGGAGGTGTACGTGTTGCGAGGGTTCCGCGCGTCCCTCGCACGTGAGATACTTGCGTTCACAATCTCGCTCGCAACGCTTGGCCTCGCCTTTCTTGTCGCCCGCTGGTTTCCGCTTCTCGGCGCCAGGCTGCGCGCGAAACAGTGTCCGCTTGCCCACGCGCGCTGGGTTGTGGTCGAGAGTCCCCATGGCGAGACCGCCATTGCAACAGTCCA
This sequence comes from Chytriomyces sp. MP71, assembly GCA_025201725.1. Taxonomy (NCBI): domain Eukaryota; kingdom Fungi; phylum Chytridiomycota; class Chytridiomycetes; order Chytridiales; family Chytriomycetaceae; genus Chytriomyces; species Chytriomyces sp. MP71. Next base: position 36,119 of record MU614806.1, on the reverse strand, counting down.
CACCGCGCAGCTGGCCCCAGGTGCTCTCGCCGACATCTTTACGGGCTATTCAGAGCAGGAGGACGAACTCGCGCAGATCGTGCCCTTCTCAACCCTCCGTTACTTCCATTACCAACATATCAAGTTCATGCTCAATCCCGTTACGCTTCAGTTTGAAACCATCTTGAACTGGAAGGACGCATGGTGGGGATATGCTTCTGACACCACCGACGGTATCGCGTCCGCTTCTCGCATTCAGAATCGTGCCACTGTGTTCGGCGTCAACGAAATCAACATCCCTCATCCGAACCCGCTATACGTTGCCATCGACGAAATACTGCACCCTTTCTTCATCTTTCAAGTCCTATGTTGCGTTCAGTGGTTCCTCGACGATTACGCTGCCTACGGAAACTTTGTCACATTCATCTTGTTTGTGTCCATCGTGACGGCATACATGGAAAGCCGGGACAATGCGAAACGCTTGCAAGAAATGTGCGGGGGTGTAGATGACGCGGGAACTGTACGCGTGAGGCGATTTGGGAATTGGATCCAGCTGGATGCACGCCACCTCGTTCCGGGCGACGTGATTGAAATCACAAGCAGCGAAGACGAATTGCCCTGTGATGCGGTACTAATGGAAGGAACCTGCATCATGAACGAATACGTCTTGACCGGCGAAAGCTCACCCGTCAGCAAGAATCCCATTTCGACAGAGGAGCTTGCCACACTCAACTTCTCCGAGGAAGATCCCTCAAATTCACGTCTTATGTCTCGCTGGTTTCTATTTGCGGGGACAACCGTTGTTCGTGCCCTTGGGGCTGAATATGTCGGAAATTTTCAAGATGCGTCAGCAGCTCATGGTGCCATTGCTTTGGTGGTTCGCACGGGCATCAACACAACCATGGTACGGATTTTCCTTCTACGTTTTATCAGTGGGATACACTGACTTTTGACGATTCGCAGGGCTCACTGATTCGCTCTATACTGTACCCGAAACCTCACACACTTCAATACATCAAAGATTCTTTCACCTATCTGGGTGTTCTGTCCGTGATTGCCACCATAAGCGTCTGTACTACGTTGTACAGGTTTCACAAGGCTGACTACCCTTGGGATGTAATTCTACTCCGCTCGTTTGACTTGATCACCATCACGGTCCCTATCACGCTGCCTGCTACCATTGCTGTTGGTGTCGGGTTTTCTATATTGCGGTTGCAAAAGATGGGAATTTTTTGCATTTCATCAGCCAAAGTCAACATTTGCGGTCAAGTGGAGGTTTGTACCGCTTTGACAAGCTGCCATTTTCATGTAATCAATGTCCCTCATTCACAGGTGATGTGTTTTGACAAGACTGGCACTCTAACTCAAGAAGGCCTTGACATGGTCGGTTTCCGCTGTGTCATTCCTCGGGACGAAAGCACTACTGGTACCGCGCGCTTCACCCCAATTCTAAACAATGTAGCAGACGCTTATACGGCCAAGCAAGACAATCAAGACCTCATGAGCGCCTCTATCAGCTCCCTCGCCCAAATGGTAGACCTAACTCCCATGGAGATCCCCCAAATTGTGGCTGCTATGGCATCCTGCCACAGCCTCAAAGTCCTCAACGGCGAACTTATTGGCGATCCGGTTGACCGCAAGATGTTTGCCTTCAGCGAGTGGGAGATTGACGAGGCCGCGGCAGCCGCGGGCGGGGGCAGCCCCGCTGGATTTGCGAGCATCGTTGTACGGCCGCGTGGGAATGCGGATTTCGGGCAGGCACTGCGGGAGAGTGTAACGGCGGGGTTGGGATTGACGGCGCCGCGACCGTATACGGAGGTTGGTGTGATTCGGTCCTTTGAGTTTGGAAGTCATTTGAGGAGGATGAGTGTGATTACGCGGCGTTTGACGTTTAGTCGGACGGGTGCAGGGTTGCCAGGGGTTGCGGGAACTCCTGTTGCCGCCGTGGATTTTGCTGGTATAGGTTCGAGGCCCAGCAAAGAGTTTGATGTTTACTGCAAGGGTGCCCCGGAGGTCATTGTTTCGCTTTGTGATCCTGCGTCGGGTGAGGATCGAAACGCCTAGACTCGATTGTATCATTCGTTTACACTTGCAGAAAATAGTCCCACCAGATCACGCTTCGCTCCTCCGACGCTACGCGCACAAAGGCTTCCATGTCATTGCGATCGCAACGAAAGTGATTCCGAACGTCTCTTGGCTCAAGCTGATGCGAATGACGCGCGAGCAAGTCGAGAGCAATATGGAATTTCTCGGCTTTCTTGTGTTTGAAAACAAACTCAAGCCCGTGACAAAAAGTGTCGTACAGCATCTTAACTCTGCCAAGATTTATCCTATTATGTGTACTGGAGACAACGTGCTCACTGCCATTTCCGTGGCACGGGAGAGTGGAATTTTGGATGGTGAAGGCTGCCGTGTGTTTGTGCCACGTTTTGAAGGCGATTCTAGAGATGCTGATGCGGTCATAGTCTGGGAAGACGTAGATCAGGACGAGGTTGGATCCAATGTGACCATGCAGCTGGAGCTTGATCCTGTCACTTTGAAGGTTCGCGTTTTCCTGCCCACTTACTAATATGTTTTTGTTAACACGGTAAATTAGCCTGTTATCGCCATCAAGACAACGCAAGACGATGTGGATGAAGATCATTTTTTCATACCAGAACGCTTTATTGAAGTAGAAGTGAAGGGAGAATACCAGCTTGCTGTCACTGGTGAAGTGTTTTCGTGGATGCATGAGTTCGCTGATCGGACAACGTCGTTCTATCGAGTTGAGTATCGTGTTGTGTTTCTATTTTGGACGTCATTCTGAGCTCTCATGGAACGCAGATGTTAGTCAAGGCTCAAGTGTTTGCGCGTATGTCTCCAGAACAAAAGAAGCAACTTGTTTTGAGTTTACAGGAGATCGGCTACTGCGTTGGCTTCTGCGGTGACGGTGCGAACGGTGAGTGACGTAACATGGGCATACATGATGGCGGATATTGCTGAAACCAATGGATTCCCAGATTGGGGTGCCTTACAAACCGCAGACGTTGGAGTGTCTCTCTCTGAAGTTGAAGTCAGTGTGGCCGCACCATTTACGTCTAAATATAGCACAATTGCTTGTATTGTTACTCTCATTCGTGAGGGTCGAGGTGCCCTTGTGACAAGCTTTGGTAGTTGCAAGTATATGATTGTCAATAGTCTGATTCAGTTCACGTCAGTAATGCTGTTGTATACCATCTATTCCAACTTGAGTGACACACAGTTTCCGTACGTGGACCTTCTTATCACTGTGCCTGTGGCAATCTTCATGTCCGAATCCGGACCACATGATCTGCTTGCCATCAAGCGGCCCACTTCTTCTCTCATGTCCAAAAAAGTCATCTTTTCCATTCTTGGCCAATTCCTCATTCAAACGAGTATGCAAATCGCCATCTTTCGGAGCGTCCGAGACTTGCCGTTCTATACCCCTCCCGCTGTCGATATATCCAAGGATGCGTATCGTTGCTACGAGAGTACGGTTGTATTCTTACTAAGCACGTATCAATACTTGTTCACTGCGATCGTGTACTGCGATGGTGCACCGTATCGCCAGGATTTTTGGCGAAATAGTTGAGTTTGTGCTTATTTCGTAATTCCAACTGGGCTAAATGGCTTGTGATGCTAGAGCGATTTGTTTTGACTCTTGCCATTTTGCTGTCTGCCTCCATCTACCTCACTCTTTTCCCTAGTGAGTCCGCACTTGCATATTTGGACCTGATTTCACTACCGCTGGAGGGTCGTCTGTTTGTGTTGCTGTTTGCGGCTCTTGACTTGCTCGTGACGACAGCAGCGGAAGTGTGGGTGATTCCTCTGATATCCAAGTTGGTTGGGTGGGCAATGATCGAGTATTCCAGTTATGAGGAGGACCCAGAAGGGGAGGTAAGGTATCCAGAGGACAATGCTGAATGGATTGAGAGTGAGAGAGGGAAGCGACACTATCGAGCTATTCGCAGGCGATGGAGACGAAAAGGGAAGTACTTCAAAATTGTGGAGCAAGATCTGGAGTAGCCATCATGATGAGAAATGGGTGAATAAATAGAAAGGTATATAAGAAAGCTTTCCACAATATCAATTTCATGGAACAACAACATAACAATTCAAGATTTGTTGATTTCAGTGGTTAGCAGGGTCATGGCAAGTGCAATCAGAAGGAAGGATGCACCTCTTTCTTATCAATATATTCCTCAATCTTATGCTTCCTTCACATGCTTCAAGAGGCTGCTTGGTAAACAGCCTTCCTCTTTCTCATCCATTTAACACCAATACATGCATTAATAGATGGCACAAGATTTTCAAACTGAGGTACATATTAGACATCAGACACACGCATTTAAGGTTGCTTGACTGACCATACAATGATGGGTGCCTGGTTGCATTTTACAAAACTTTTTGAAATGGAAAAAAGATGTTCATACTGATATTTTTTGTCACAATTACCATGGGGATGCTTGCATCATTTCAGCAAGCTCTTCAAATGTTAGAGCATGTATTAAGTTTTGAAATGAAGCTTTATTATCCCTTTTAGTCTCACTTGAGCACAAAGCATCTGCAGCTAGCAGCTAGTATGTCTTTGACGTGGTCCTGAATATGCATCATCATCAGAGACTTCCCTGCCATTGTGAGCTCATAAACACATGTCTCCAACAGCTCAACCTACTGACAACTATGCTGGGCTGCAAATGTTGCACATACCTTCCAAAACAGTTGCCCCCCAGGGTGATCAATATTCTCTCAGGAGAGACAACAATCCTCTGGCAAGCTGTCAAACATATTTCCAACAAGAAAATATTTGATGAAACTCTGACCACAATCACTGACCCTCTATATGAAAAGCTGGACAATAGAGAATGTGGATGTTGTATACATAAAAAGAAGGACTTGACAGAACTTGTTGTTCATTTGGCTGAAAAGGAGCACACATGTTTACAAAACCAGAACCAACCATGGCAAGATTGTTTGATTAGAATACAAGAACAACATGACTATTGAACTGAATAAAGGTTATGAAAAAGCAAAATCATTATGCAAAGCTATGGTGATTCTGTTCAAAAATCAAAATTTGGTTTCATTGGCTCTCGAAGCATTTGAGATTTATAAGTCAGAAGATGAAGTTGAAAGAATTTTTAATAAACGAGTGATTGTAGACACATTTTTTTTTCATGCCACAACTCTTGTCGCAGCCTCGAAAGAATCTTGTTGTGATTGAACCTGTCCACTTTCTGTGAAATACAGCACAAGTCTCGACTTGCTTTCAATCTCAAATGCCTCTCTGTCAGTTTCAATCGTCCATCCATCAGTTTTGCTATTTCATCAAATTTTGTTGGCGTCTTTTTGACTTTGACTTCTTTTGTTCTTAATGGCTGTTTGGACTCATCGGAAAAGGACTCACTCTTCAAGCTCTTGATGGTTTGTTCCAATTCGTTGATTCTTTCCTTCAATGACTGGTTGACATTGAATCGAACAGGGTTTTTGAGCTTCAAGTGTTTCAACTCGACTGCTTTCTCTGATCCAAAATAAGGAACACCCATCTTTGATAGCATAGAATTAATCTTTTTTTTCATCCACGTTATAGATGTGGTTGTTTAGTGATTTGAGGTATTTGGATCTAACGCTTGTGGATGGAGTAACGCACTTTATAATTAGTTTTTAATATTTAAACAATAAAAATAAGTTTTTTGAAATAAGCATTCAATTCGATGAAAATCATGGTTGCGTTGTTTCATTTCTACGTTCAATGAAGTGAAAAGCAATTCTCTTTCCTTTATTTCTTGAAATTTAAAGCCCTCTGAAGAAGTAGCAATTCACATGTAACAGTGTCATTTGGAATCAACCAATTCTTTCAATGCCATTGAATCAAAATATATTTTCTTTCTCTTTTTCACAGTTTTGTTGAGCGCAATCCCCAACCAAAGCATATTTGATGTTTGTCCTCAAATTGACATAATACAATACTTTGTATGCTTCTGATTTCAATATACTTACCTCATCAATAACTTTGGATTGATATTTCTTGCAATCTTCTCCAAAAAGCACAATACGTTTGTTTCAACTAAGAGAAATACACATTCTCACACTCCATCCACATTATCGCTTCCGCTGACACCATCATGTTATGTTACATCAATAGTTAATAGTTTGCCTGCCAAATAAACTTGTATCCCAGATGACAAGTCTGTTCGAGCAAAGTACACACTGGTTGAAAAAAGAAGCTGTCCAAATGCACGCGTTCAGCTAGTTTTTTAATCTGTCCCCGTTTTCCTCAGCCATTATGGTCAAAGTTCAAAGTTGGATAATTTATTAGGAGTGGAGGCGGCCACTTTGAAAAACATGGTGTACTTTTTTGTTAGGGAAGAGCCTGAGGCGTGGTACCGGGGGGGGGGTTAATAAAATCACATGCCTTGAGAGACTTCAGAATCGGGCAAATTATCACTTGTTAAATTAATCAACTTGAGTGAATATCATTCATTGTGGTCGAAGTCGGCATGTTTTGACCTTGAACAAAAAAACTTAGTGCACTGCGCTGAAGCTTTGAAGAATGATGGCCTTGATGAGAAGCTGGCAAAGCAATTCTTTGTATTGATTGGACTGATAGTTGTGGGATTACATTCACTTTTGCTTGGCATCCCAGTCACATTCTCACCTACTGAATACTCATAGCCTACGTATTATTTCGAAGAACAAAACAAAGGCTAGCAAAAGATGAAAATAAATGGCATCTCTTCAAGGCTTCAATCCCAGCCCCTCAAGATCCTTCCGGAAAATGTCTCGATACCTTTCCAACAACGCCTGCTCCGTGTCGGTCAGGTTTCTCACATTATTCTTAGGCCGGACAATGCAAAAGTCTTTCCAGATAGTGCCCAGCCCATCCACGTCCAACCCAACCTGAGAGAAACGGGCCCATGCCTCCCCAGAAAAGTTGGATGTTCGGTATCGATCTACCAGCACCCCGCCGCCATTCCACCAAAAGAGATTTTCGTTTTCGTCGAGTTGGAGGAGGTATATGCCACATACACGACCGAAGTCTGGGTTTTCTGTAGGTTCTTCATGGCCGAGGGCGCCCCCATAACCAGGGTTGAATTTATACGGTGTCCGTAGAGCCTCCGTAGCGAAAACTGGATTGAATTCTTGGAATAAGACTATGATAGCGATTGCAAGAATACTCACAGAAGGACTCCTTGTCACCGTAAGTTTCTGCGTGCAAAGTTTCAACCTCGGGCCAGGTATTCATTTTGGCTGTTAGAAGGAGTGCAAAGAGATTTCCGAGACGGCCTTTATCCATAACGACAAAACCACTGTCCATCTTGTATGTTCCTGCAGTCAAATCCCACGTCAACGCGTTGGTGAACCTCATTGACTTTGCGTAACTGTCATGACACAAAATCAGGATTGATCCAAAACTTTTCTCTTTGCACTCACTTTGATACATGGCGATTCATGCGATTGAACAATTTTGGCGTATTCTGCGACGTCTCGTCTCGATAAAACCGATCCTGGAAAAAGAGTAACCCCGTTTCCCGATACGCGCTACTCTCCAGTGCCAACAAAGGACTTTGAAAGAAGAGCACATCCGCATCCACGAACAATACTGTCTGAAACGAAGAAGCGAGCATCGCATATGGTTTCACACTCCAGCCGCCCATCCCTTTCGTCCTCTCCGGGAAGAACTTGGTCAAGTCCAATGCCTTTACACCAGGTATGGTATTGAGAGATGCCACCATTTCCTCATTCATGTCTCCAGGTCCAGCATAAAATACTTCCACAGGCAGCGAAATGTTCCATTCGCGACGGAGAGAAAGAATAAGATGTGAAAGCATGTAAAAATGTCGACTACCGCCGGTAAGGACCAGTCCCACACTCTCCTTGGCTTCCTCTGCAGCCGAATGCATTTCACGGATCGTGTTGAACGGTGGCGTGATCCAGGGGAAGAGTTCTTCTGTGAGCTCCTCGACAGTCTGGCTGAGGCTGTCAAAGAGACTATCGACAGCTTCACGTTGATTGAGATTGTACGGTACGTCCGTGATGGTGATGGTCGCGATGCGGGCGAAGAGTGGTTCTGGAACGTCAAAAAGGAGACGGTAGGATATGTAAAGCGCACGCGTTCGTTGCGCAAGTTCGGTGAAATCTTTTCGGTCTTTTGCGGGGTTCTTGCGGATATGTTGAGTGGCGGCATTCACAAGGTTCCATATTCTAACAAGATCGAATCCGAGAGAACCCCCAAATGCCCTCCGGTTTGTATATTTTTGTCTAAATTATTTGAATTGTTAGTCATAATAACTTAAGGATTGATTGGAGCTTAACTGAACCAACTCTTCAGCATGACTCCACTCTCCGTTCAAAAAATCTAACATCTGCACTTGCATTAAATCCACATCAATACCATCTAATGATAGTAGTTTTGCATTGTAAAATTGTTGCGGATTCACACCCTGTGACAGGAAGGGTTGTCCGCCACTTCCTAAAAGCCCGTCTTTCTCGATCGTGATTGTGACGCTTCGCGCTTCGTTACACCACATGTAGACTAGGTTGAGCAAGGCAAATATAATGACACAGGCAAACGTTTTGTACAGAAGCTTCACGCTTTTCGATTTGTGAGGTGGTGTTGATAGGCGGTTATGAAGTGGCCGCACATACACGCGCCGAACATGACTGATGTAATCTGCAAATATAACTTGTTGCATATGTCAGTTTTCGTGGGAAGACGCGGTGATGGAAACGGGCCGGTCTCATTCCCAGTATCACTCACGTTGGAGTCGCTGGATTGTAACATTCTCTGCTTCAATGTCAGCTTTCAATTCCCCGTTGTCCAACATACGTCCTCCCTCCAGAGACGAGATTGAGAGAGGCGATGAGCTTTCTGGAAGTCTGGGCATGTTTGCTTGATTTGTTTGGGTCCTGACAATCTGATGCACGACCATGGACTCCAAAAAGAGGGCAAATAACTGGACTGCATTTGCCATTTCCTTTTCGTGATGCAATGATTGAATGATGCGGGAAGGTAGATGGCGGAGACAAGTGAAGCAGGGCGATTATGAAGGCCGAAGGCGGGGGAGAACGAACGTGAATCGAAGTGCAGTGAAATCCAGGAATGGGCGAAAGCGACAACGACAGCGATGGCACCCCCCCATTTGGACAATATGCGCCGTCGACCCAGAACCCGTTGCAATACGATCCTCTCAGTGATTTTGAAGCTGCGCACGCACTCAACCTTGGCACGGGGATAGGGTTTGGAGGCGATGTCTTCATGGAGGGCAGCGGCGTGTCGCTACAGCCGTTATCGCCGACTCACTCGCGGCATCTCGACCCGCGTGAATCAGCGGAGGTTGATAACGGAGGCGCGAGCCTGAGTGTTGGCGCCTGGCAGCAGCAGCAACCCATCCGACCGTTTCTGGCAGTTTCTCCCGTTTCCAACACCGAAAACGCCAAGAACAATAGCGGAAATAACGTGTGGGCGAACGGGCGTGAGATGGATCGCTCGGAGGAAGGTGGTTCGGAGGGCGGCGACAGCGACGGCGACGCGCCGCTTGGACTCATTGTCGAGACCGCACCGCTCCTCACACACAGTAATCATAGCAACGGAAGTGGAGGATTGCACGCGCAGATTGAATTGGCATTGGACAGAATGCGTGGTGGCACAAATCCGGGTTCGCCTGCGCCACACAACCAACCAAATATGCAGTCACAACCCTCTATCGAGGCATCCGCGCGAAAGCATTTTTCTACCCTCAAAAGTGCGCTGTCAAGGACAGCCGCAAATGCGCAGTCGCTGCTTAACAGGCAGCCTTCTCCGACGCGACTCGCAAATACTGGAACCCCTTTTCAACGTAGTCAAAGTGTGGAAAGTCGCGCGTCACGACCTCAACGAGATTACCTTGATCCAGAGCTTGATGGTCGTTCTCGAAGGCCTGAGCGGCCTGGTAGAGATCACTTTCCTTCACCCCCGCCGCCGATGCAGGAGCCTGAAGATGAAGATATCACTTTGCTTGATAAGCCCGCTCGAGCTCTCCGCATTTGGGCGAATATTGACAATCTGGACGAATTTTTGGAACGGGTGAGCGAATCTACTCGTCAGACTAGGTATTGGAGTATCTAATCCTTTCTCCTCGTAGATATATGTATACTTTCAGGAAAAGGGATTTCATGCCGTGATCCTCAGTCGCGTGTGCAACCTCCTGTGAGTGTCTTGATCCATGTGCGTTAGGAATTCCTAAATTCGGCTTGTAGCATCCTCGGATTCATGATTATTTTCTCCACGTTCATCTTTTCGTGCATTGACCACTCTCGCATTCACAAACATAAGCAACTTTCGGAAGTCATCGTCCCTCAGTGTCTCAAAACGTATTTGATTCCTTCCCAGGAACATTTCTCTGTATAACACCTTCATAACAGTATTCCAGCTGTCCAAGCTTTCTTTCTGGTTCTTTTCGGCATCTGGTGGCTGTGGCAATTTTTCCACTTGATTCTGGACGTTCCAAAACTTTTCGAGATCAAGCTCGTCTATGAGCACCTCTTGGATATTAAGGAGGCATGTTTTGAATACATTAAAATGGGTATGACTTATCGTTGTCCTACAGAGCGACATGGACACGGTCGAATGGCAGGAGGTCGTACACAAACTCACATTGCTTAAGCTTAACCCCTCCTCGAATCCACGCGGCGTTCCGGGCCTCGACCGTCTGGACGCGCACACGATCGTGAACCGCATCATGCGCAAGGACAACTACCTCATCGCCATGTTCAACAAAGACGTGCTCAACCTACGTCTGCCGCGGCTGTTTGGGACAGCAGCGCGAGGGGGATTGATTGTGACCAAAATTTTGGAGTGGAATTTGTATTTTGCAGTGTTGCTTTATGCTTTTGACGAGAAAGGGGCGCTCAGGAAAAAGTTCTTGAAGGCGCGGTATCGAAGACGATTAGTCGTCGGGTAAGTTCTTGGATGGGCGCAAGCAAGCGGGCTGATAAAATCTTCAGACTCCAGAAACGCTTCGAGCTTATGGCGATTCTCAATCTGATGTTTTCTCCCTTCCTCCTGGCCATCATGCTCTTGTATTTCCTTTTCAAATATGCAGAGGTATGGTTAACTTCTTTGGTTATCTCCATGAATTCCATGAATTCCAACTTGACTTTCTTCACTCAAAATGAAGGAATACCAAAAATCCCCTTCTTCCCTTAGCGTGCGTCAGTTTACGCAACAAGCGCAATGGAAGCTGCGTGAATTCAACGAACTTCCTCACACATTCCAAACTCGTCTCAACCGTGCCTACCCCAAAGCCTGCGCATACCTCAACCAATTTCGGAAACAAAAGCTCATCCTCGCTGCGCGCCTCGTTTCCTTCCTATGCGGTAGCATCGTGGCGGCGTTGGCGATGCTGGCCATCGTGGACCACGAGCTCACTGACTTTGAGATCACACCTGGACGAAGCGCCTTGTTTTACATGACATTGTTTGGTGGAGGTCTTGCTGTTGCGCGAGGAATGATTCCTGAAGATTTTAAAGTGTTTGAGCCGGAGCGGCTGCTAAAAGAGGTGATTGAAGAGACTCACTATCTACCGAATGACTGGCGAGGCAGGTTGCATAGTGAGGAAGTGAGTTTGACTTCGTCTGTCTGGGCGTCATTTTCTTTTAATGTGCAGAGAAACAGGTCAAGACCCAGTTTTCGTCTCTCTTTACGCTCCAAATCACGCAATTTCTCGTTGAGATACTCTCGGTGTTACTGGCACCTTTCATCCTGTACTACTCACTTCCCGCTACCGCAGAATCCGTGATAGACTTTTTCCGTGACTTCACGGTAGACATGGATGGAGTGGGCTTCGTGTGTAGTTTTGCAGCATTCGACCTCACCCGAAATGGAAACCCGAGATATGGGGTTCCAGTCGGTGGAGACCACGCGCATGTGGCGGAGCATAATTTCAGCCGAGAAGGGAAGATGGAGCAAAGCTTCTTATACTTTAAGGCGAACTATCCTCAGTGGGATGCAGGTGCGGAGGGCAGTCAGTACCTGCAAGCGCTGTCGCGGAGTCAACGCTTCGCATCGTTGAAGCCAGAGAGCTCCGTTTTGTTTGATCCTGCAGGAGGAAAGGGGAAGGTGAGCTTTAAAAAGAGTTTGTAAGAGGAGTTAGTTGTTCTGACATAGTTATACATATCAGCGGAATGTCAAGTTTGGGGGACAAAACATTGGTGCAGGTCCATCATCAAGTGGTGGCCCCGGCAATGGGATTCGGCTTATTTACGATTCGCGGCTTGGTGTTTCTGAGTACGAAAGTGGAACTACAGCGGAAGAGGACGAGCCTTTGGGAATATTTGGCATTTTGGACGCCGTTTACGAGGCCAACACTCGGACGCGACTGTGATTTTGAAACTGCTTCTGTATCATAAATACCCTTCAGTGTACAACATTTGTTTTATAGTGGTAATTACTTTTTCCTCTCTTTCTTGATGGACACTTGCTTTTGGTGTGATTGATTTGCGCAACAAGTTTGCTTGCGCATGGCCACCTCAGCAGACACCGATGAATGTGCGCCACTGCTTGTGGAAGAGCCCGTCGATGCACTGAACAACGCAGAGAGTTTCCCAGATCTGAAGCTAGTTACTGTTTGGTCATCACTTCTCACGTTGTGGAATGCGCATCCTCTGCTCAACTGCTGTGCAATCGTCTTAGTCCCGCTCGCAGTCATCAGTGCACAATGCGCATGGAAGCAATCGTACGTTTTTGCTGTCAACTTTGCCGCCATTATCCCGCTAGCCGTGGTGCTCGACTTCTCCACTGATCAGCTGTCAATGAGGTCAGACAGCTTTCTGGCCCTGCAGAAGCCATGAGGCTGACCGTCTCGTAATCCCAGACTCGGTGGCACTGTCGGTGGCTTGGTCAATGCAAGCTTTGGAAACTTTGTCGAGTTGGCAACATGCTTCTCGGCCCTTCATGCCAACAAGTTCCAAGTAGTCAAAGATGACATATTGGGATCTATTCTGTCCAACGCTCTCTTTATTCTTGGCTGTTGTTTCTTGATGGGAGGAACCGTCTCCCCTCATAGAGACAAGTTCCAAAAATTCAGCAGTGATAAAGCCAGCGTGAATACAAGCCTACTACTGCTGACTGTTATGGGATTTCTTCTTCCTTTAGTAATGAGGTGGCATTTGCACTCGATGGGGTCATTTACAGAGGAAGATCAGGCTGAAGCAGTGTTAAGCCTATCGCGTTCCGTCGCAGTCATTCTTATCTCAAGCTATTTTGGCTACGTCTTTTTCCATCTATACACCAATGTAAGTCTCAATTCGCGCGTTGGCAGGAGTATGTTTCTGATTTTCGCCTCAAGCCCAACGGATTGGTCTTCGCACCCGTCAAATCTAACCATCTGGGCACAACTCAATTCGTACGCGAATCTAACTTCGATCTTATTCAACGCCCTGACGAAGACGAGAAGCCCGAGCTAGTTGTCTCGGTCGCCATCCTGGCCCTTGGCGTTGGGTCACTCTTTACTTCTATTTGTGCGTACGGCCTGATAGACTCTCTCGGTGGCCTCTCCCAGGAGCTAAAAGTTTCCAACACGTTTATCGCCATTGTCGTGCTACCGCTTGTGAGCAACGCGTCCGCGTTCGTGACTGCTGTGTCGGCGGCGATGCGGAATAAGTTGGATCTGTCGATTCAGATTGCTGTGGGATCTGCACATCAGATGTGTGAGTGAATGTGTTTCGTTTAATATCGTTGGTGAGAAGCTGAATTTTTGAGCAGCCATGTTTGTTGCGCCCACAATGGTCATTGCCGGATGGTTTACAAACCGATCTCTGGACCTGGATTTTGGTCTTTTTTCAACAGCCGTCGCCCTGTTGTGTGTGCTAGTTGCAAACGCGCTCATTCAAGATGGACGAACACATTGGTTCGAAGGAGCTATTCTTTTGGCAGCGTATGCAATGGTAGCGTGTGGATTCTTTTTCCAGCCCGTATCAACCTGAATACAAATGTGTTTATTCGAGTTTTCTACATGTTGCGATCAGCTAAAAGAAGGAAAATTTCAGTTGATTTGATAGTTTTTCCTCAGGTGCTCTTCCAGCTTCGGCGCATCATAGAACTTGCCGAGGTTGTTTTGATCCAGGAGGAATCCAGATATCTCATCTACTTGCCCATCGGTGAGCGAAATACCGACTCTGTCGTGAGAGAAAGCGATCAAGGCATCTCGATACGAAGTGCTGTTCCATGTATATTAAGGTATATAAGCGGTGCTGAAGCAGGAGATACATACTTATCAGATTGAACTAAATCTAACAGCGCGCCAGGCTGTTGCTTGAGTCCATGCAAGCAGATTGTTTCATTCGTGATGAAGCTCGGAAACGCCCAAAAACTCATATAGTCGTGCAACTCCCTCTGCAACCGCACCCTCTCCACAAGCATCCCACTCGATCGCACCCACTCCCCCACCTTTCTGTCCTCAAACCCCACAATATTCCCCGCAACGCGCTCGGATGTGGCCACGTAGCGCACTAGGTTCTCCGACAAGAAGTACATCATGCCAATCATGAAATCGGCCTCGTGGTGCTCACGCCCCACATAGTAACTACGCGTGTCAGTGTCGCTCACGCGCGCGAGAGTCCGGGCGAGTCGAGGGAGGTGCGTAACCGCGTCATCGTCCATCTTGCCTATGTAGCGGTAGCGCGTACAGTGCCTCGACCCGTTCTGCGTTTGCTGAGTGTCGAGGAGGTGTGTCGCCGCATGCCGGAACCAGTGGTAGGTCTTGCCGTCGTCCATGTTTTCCTGGGTGTCTAAGAGGGTGGTTTCGTGCGGAAAGAGGTGCATCTCGATAGTTTGCTCGTGGCTCGGGAGTGGGGCTGCGTCTGGCTCGGCGTGGAGGCCCATAACAAAGTGAAAGTCTATCTGGGATTCGGGAGGTAGTTGTTTTTGGAGGTTGCGATATACTTGACGCAGAAGGCCGCGACGAGCGGTGTTGGGTGTGCTGTCGGTAGTGAAGATACCGAGCAGAGCGAGTTTCGGCGGTGGACATTCATCAATATAGCTGAAGTTGGATTTGTTCGGCCAGGAAGTATTGTAGACGCGAAAGAGGATAGCTAGCGCCCATAAGACGCTAAGGCAGAGAGCCAGACTAATGCCAATTTGTTTTGACATCCTTCGTGGCAAACAAAGTTTAACGTGTGACGAGCCGCCTGTCTTTAGTCTATTTTTGTAAAGCTCCTTTCTAGCCATGCCAAAACTCGTTTTCAAAGGGGTCTGGTACCAGATTCGTACGAGCAGGCGAAAAAGGGCGTTGGCACACAGGACGACTTGTGACAATTCTCGGTCAGCATCTATTTCCGCGTCTCCCTTGTTGCATTTCCAATTTATTTTAGAATATTAGAAATCCAACTTGGAGGAGCCACCTCCGCTCCCGCATCCGGGGCCACCAACAGCCACACCGCGACTTGCCCTCCTCCCTTCCCCTTCCTTACCCTCCACTCCTGAAGCTGCTGCCGCCGAAGCCTCCGCCACTTCATCCTTCTCAGGCGGAAGCCGGAACGGCTCCACCAGAAATCGTTTACGCCGTGCTTTGAATGCTAGTGAATGCAAATCGGTCGCGCCCAGCCGCGAAGCGCCCCCACCGGGCGCAAGCGTGTGCACGTGCGGCATTTTGTGCACATGCAAGAACCCGTGAAACTCGGTCGTAAAGTGCTCGCTAAAGATGCGTTTCGATCCTAGAAAAGGGGAGAAACAAAGGTTCAGTAAAGGATCATATATATGCTATCCTTAACATATTCTTTCATTTTTTTGTCATTTTTACCTGAGAAAGACTCTACCTCGAGCACGAGGTCGCACGCGTGCTGCAATAGACGCACGTGCGGGTTCGTTGCGATGCCCGTGTGATGGCCTTTGAAAACGTGGGCGGCGATGGTGACCATGGCCACGGCGCGCGCGTTACGTAGCATTGCACGCAGGCAGGTTAGGAACTTAAATAGATTCTGACGTTGGCGTGTTTGCTTTTTTGTGAGGGAAAGTGGTTGGTTGTTATAGGATGTATTCACCTGCATTGAGGCTTCGGAACCAGCATCGCGGCCCCAAGTGGGACCGCCGACGTCGTCTAGGATGATGCGGAGCAGGTTGGGCGCAACGGCATGGGTCGAGGTCCAAAATTTTCCCTGATCCAAGATGGTGCGAATGGAATCGAGCAAGTTCGCGTACAACTGTGCGGAGGCAAGATGTGACCAAGTGTCTATGTTGACGAGAGCGATGGAGGATGCGTCGAGGGTGGTGGCCGGGAGTGTCTTCGTAATGTCAAATTTGCAACAAAAGGGTCCTCCTCCTGCGCTTGAGGCGGCCGTATGCGGGGTGGATGATGCATTCCATTTGGGCATACCTTGGTAGCGCCAGGCGATGGAGAGTCTATCTGCTGTGGATGAAGTGTCGCGAAGGGATCCAAGAGTACGCGTTGTAGAAGGGGCGGGTGCCTCGTCGTCCTCTGGATCCTCTGTTGCTGGGATGGTGTCTGAATCCACGTCTTCAATCTTAAGCATGAGAGAGCGCACGAAGGCTTCTGGTGCGTTGGGTAGATTGGATGTATTCGCTTCATGGATTGATGTTTGCTGACTCAACGGTGAAGCGGCGGCGACACAGACGACATTGTTTGATGCGATGCCCTGTGCAGCAAAGTAGCGCGCAATGAGAGCGGCGTAGGCTGATGCCCTGTTCGTGTCTTAGTGTTGACGACGACGAGGAATGAGTGGACCAACCTGTCTGTAAGCAGCAGAGTGAGAGAGCCGAGGGGACAGTCCCCAATGCTCGCGTCGAGTGAAGCGATACCAAAGGAAGCGACGGGTCGTCCGCTGACGCCGGAGATGCGTGTACCCCTGATCTGGCTGTGACTGTGGCTCTGGCTGTGGGCCTGGCCGACACTCGCACCACCTTCACCCGCAATACCGACAGCACTTGCACTCGAAGTGGTGGGCAAGGAGCCGGACGCGGCGGGAAGCCGGCGCCGGAAGGTACTCATTTTCTTTACTTTTCCAGTTGTGCAAAATAAGCAAAAGAAATAAATTACAAAATGTTTCAAGCTTGGTGAGCGTCAAGCAGTGGAGAGGTTATGACGAAGGCGGACTTACTGCAACCAACCTCAAGTTACATAAGTTGTGGCCCAGCAACAACTGCTTGGGCACATACTTTTGGTGAAGTCCTCGGACGGTTGAACCAGATATCCACCACAATGAGCCCTTTCCCCATTGATGAACTTAGAAAGATGTGCAACTTCATTTTTGTGTCTGCCTGGAGCTTTGGAAAGTCACTAAGGTCAAAGTCACAGTCTATGTTGAACCAGATTGCATGCACAGTCATGCAGCATGTTGATGAGATTGGCAATGAGGTTTGGTTCCATCCAACTCACATTTCATTGTCATAATAGGCACAGGTTTTCACATCTTTGTCCAGAAAGCTTGTTTGAAGTTGGGGTTTCTTTAAGTTCCACGAGGACAGCAAACTTGTCTAGCAATAGTCTGCATGTCTATAATCAGTGCATCTTTGGCATGAGCAAAACTCTTTGCTTTTTTTTTCCTGTATGGATTCAAGCTAAACAGGATCAAGCTTTTTGCTGTCATGGCATCTATCCAGTTCCCTTTGTTGCAGTTTCTTTCCCATCTCAATTCAATACAGTCATAGAGTTGAGCCAATATTATCATGCCTGGGCATTCAGGTTCCGCTTGATTCCAAAAAAATTAGGGTGGGGTGCAACTAACATGAGCCTTCTGCTCATGGAAAGAAGCTGTTATAGAATTGGGGACACAGTTTCTTGGGTGTGAAATGTTGTGAAGTAAGCTTGTCAAGAAGTATATTTTGTGTCATATATAATCAAAGGTTGAAAGTCATGAAGGGTCAATATTCATGGCAAAAAGAATTTATTTTTTTTTGGTATTTTTAAAAGTGCTGAGAGTGGAGGAAAGGAAAGGGAATGTCAAATGATTAGTTGCCTATGAAGGGTGGCTGCACAAATAAAGCCATGCACCCAGAATAATTAGGATGCCTGGTATAATATATGCATACTTTTTATTTATTTGTATACTCAGTTGGCAGTATAATGCATATTTCTGTTAATCACTTAATATCAGACCATTCTGCTGACAGATAGTTGGACACAATCTCAATTACTAACTGCCTTAGTGGCAGCATATAAAAGACCACATGAACTCCAATGGGAAGGAAGCTTTCTGAGCAGTGAAATGCAATTGTTGTCAAACTGTAACACACCCGTTCACCAGCCCATCCACACCTCACAGTGTAATGTGTCTCAACTATTTTTCACTTTTACTCTTTCTCACTGTGGCTTCACTTCTCAATATTCAACATTACATAAAAGCCACTTTTTGGGAAAATTCCACTAATGTGAACTTTTCCACAGTCTGAGACAGGTGCGTCAATCAATAAAAAGTTCCACAAAAGAGACAATTTGCTTTGAAAAAGGGTTAAGCATCAAAAACTATGACTTCCAAACAGATTGGACATCCGCGCCTCTTCCTCCAACCACAGCCACCTAAACTGCCACCAATGCCTGACCCACATGTACCACTCATCAGTGCTTAAGCAGCAAATAGCCCTTCAAAGAATACAACTGCTCTGAAGCATCCTCATCAACTTCAGCAAAATCAGCAGCTATTATCATTTCAGACAACAAAATGAAAACTTCAGTGTTACAAGCAACTCCAAATTGAACAGATTCAATGTAAATGCCTTGGGTAATTGGTCTCATAATCAAGCCTTATCATTTCAACTTCCCCACAAAATAATTAATTATAGTAGACAAAAACAGTAAGAAAACTTGCCAAATTTTGCTAATGGGTTTATTGTTAAAAGTTAGTTGTTTTGTTTGGTGTGCTGTTTTGGACACTTTTTCTGAAATCAAAAGGAGAAACATGAGGCTCTCTCTTCCATTCCAGCAGGCAATCAGAATGCGAATGACAATCAGGCATGTGAATTGATTCAGGAAAGATATTTAAGTTTTTCTAAGTTTCCCTTTCTTATTTTTTTCTCAAAGACAGTGAGATTGCCACAGACATAAGTCAATGAAGCAGTTGATGTGGATGACTGACTCTGTTGAAAAATGTTATAGCGTTCAAAGTCTACAAAAATAGGAGATTGTTCCATATGCACATAGCAGAGATTATTCATTGTACAAGTCACTATCTCAACAAGCATGGTTGCTAGATCACTCACTGTCAACTGGATTGAATTGGCAGACAAAGACTTGAACTCTTTTAATCTCTGTGTCCACTGATTCAATCCAGCTGACAGTTTCATGTGTAACTGCCAAGAACCTCAATGATGGCCTTAACATTGGAAATGCTTATGTAACTTTGTTCATTGTTAGATTCTGCTTCAAATTCTGACCAAAATTCTTTTTTGTTTCAAACAACTTTGATGGTGTCACTGACATCTCCAATCTTGAAAAAGCTGCAAGAAGGAAGAGGGTCTGATGAACAGCTTTGTAGACTGGGTGGACCTTCTTTTGTCTCTTGGACATGGGAGAGGTCTTGGTCAGAAACTCCTTGCCATTCTCATGTATGTAGAGGTTTAGAAAGAACATCACAAGTGCCATTCTGTCTCCAATTGTGTGGTGAAATTTCTTGAATAAGTTCATATTCTTGTTGAATACTGCCTATTGATGGGAATGCATACTAATGAGTATCTTGTAGAAATGGAAAATAAGAAAGTCAGTAATACTGGAACATTTTCTCAACTTCATGGCTAATAATTTTGACACAAGCCACAAGTTTGAATGTAGGAAACTTGAACCTGTTGTGGAATGGCATTTTTGCTTATTAAATACTATACAGAAAATTGGCTTACTTTCAAAAAAACAACAGAGAATTGTGATAATTAAAAGCACATGCTCTCATCAGTCATGTTCTATTTAATTTACACACATGCTTTTTGACTAAATGTATTTTAGGATGAGGTTTCAGCATTGTGTGAGTGAATTGTTGAGAATGCTGTTGGAACTTAGAGATGGCCAGAGACTGGCTGACTGTTCCTGTTTCATACTGGCTTTGAACTCAACATGATTTCCTCTCAACAGCATGTTTCTGAAAAGAATGATGGGAGGTGAAGTAATTAATCAAGAGTGGTGGCCTGTCATTCATTGTTATCAGAGGTTGGTTTAAAGCCTTGGTCAGCTGCCCACCACAACGTCTGAATATTTTTTAGATTGAAGAAAGATAAATCTCAAGTGGTGATTTGAAAATGCAACCTAGCACTTGTATCTTACTAAACAGCACAATTCTATCAAGCAGTCAAGTAGTTCAGACTTGAACAACCAGCTGCTTGTCAAGTGGAAAGCTCAAACACCAGAGAAAATACTCTGGTACAAAGAAAAGTTCAACCAGAGTGCAAAACCAGCTCCTATATTTGTTCTGCAATGACCAGGATTATGAATGTTGTTGTCAATTAGGTGAATAATATGGTTGGTGGAATGTTTGAGAGTGTGGAGGCTTGTAGTCTACCACAAAGGAAAGAGGGTTTGAAGGTGATAGGATTTATTTCAAGGTCTGGTGATTAAGCAATTTTGAGCACCATAGTGAAGGGCAGACATGTGAACAGAATGTATGAGTGGTCTCTATTTTATAAAATAAGTATTCCAATAACTATATCTAAAAGGTTGATTGTTGGTGTTTGGTCATCATTCTGATCATATTGACAGATTTTTCACCAATTTATTTCAAGGACAACAGAATTTGAAATAAATAAATAAGATTGACATTTTATGCTGTGACTTCTTTGCTTGAAAGAAATGACCTTCTCTTCAGCAGTGTCTGCCTTCAAGTGCTTCTGGAGTCTCTTTTCAGCATTTCCGTTAGTCCAAAAATCAGCCCCTTGACTTTTGATGACAAGTTTTTGGATCAATGCCATAATGCTTCTAGTCTAATTGTTGATCACAAGCAACTCCCATTCTCTGTGGTAATACTTGCTGCATGTTGATACTGGAATCCTTTGAAAATGGGATAACACAATAAAACAATCTGGTAATGGAAAGATGGCATGTCTTCCACTCCAATGGTTTGGTTTGCTTCCTTTTTGGATGACAAGAACTTCTTACACATTTCATGCTAGGTCAATGATTTTAATTGATAAATTTAGGGTGGGGCAACATACTTGCATATCTAGCACCAACCAAGCATCTACTTGAACCCCATCCATATTGTGCAGCAGGGCAAGATGAAGATTGCGAGTTTAGTTCCTATAGGCATGCGAGTTCGGAAGCGAATCGCCATAGCCTTAAATATCTTATCCACCATCATAGCATTGATTACTTCGATCGAGTGCACTCATTTGTGCACTACTGCGACGTGCTTTGGTATGTTGAAAAGAAGGGAAAAGTGCTTGGCTCACTTTTGAGAAACCGAAAACTATCCAACGACAGAATGCACTCAAACCAGTCATCAAAGATACGGTCACAGTCAAAGTGGAACGACGACAGTGATGACGATGATGACGACGATGACAGTCACGCGCAGTCGCAGTCACAACTAAAGAAGCGACGGGTCACGGACAGCAGCACAGCTTCGCCCCGTCCCGTCTCCACCCCACATTCCCAATATGGCCTTAAAGCCACTCATCCTCATGTCTCGTCTTACGCGCTCAGGGGCGCCCCTCTTGTGTCTTGTCGCTCCGTCGACAACTACGAAAAACTGAACCGCATCGAGGAGGGAAGCTACGGAATCGTCTACCGCGCACGAGACAGAGACACGGGCGAGATTGTTGCTCTCAAGAAGCTCAAGCTCGAAAACGAAAAAAACGGCTTCCCCGTGACAACACTCCGCGAAATACACACACTACTTCTCGCAAAACACCCCAATATAGTAGACGTGCGTGAAATTGTCGTGACACCCAGCTACGCAGGTGTTTTCATCGTCATGGAATTTGTCGAACACGACCTCAAATCTCTCATGGATGACATGCGGGCTCCTTTCCTCCAGAGCGAAATCAAAACTCTGATGATGCAACTCCTCAGCGCCACAGAATGCTTACATGCCAAATGGATCGTGCATCGTGACCTCAAAACCTCCAATCTGCTCATGAACAATCGCGGTATGATGAAAGTCGCCGATTTCGGGCTCGCCCGGCGGTTTGGGGATCCCATGCAAGGGCACATGACGCAGCTTGTCGTGACTCTGTGGTACCGTGCGCCCGAACTGTTACTGGGTTCCAAGGAGTACTCGACCGCGATCGACATGTGGTCCATTGGATGCATCTTTGCAGAATTGGTCAACAAAGAGCCGCTTGCGCCTGGAAAAGGGGAGATTGATCAATTAGACAAGATTTTTAGACTACTCGGGACACCCACCGAGAAGGTGTGGCCTGGCTTTTCCACTTTGCCTAATGCGAAATCTGTCACATTCAAGCACCAGCCGTGAGTTTTTTTCCATATTTCTTGGCCGCACATAGTAAGTTGTGCTCATACAACGCATTATCAGATTCAGCAACTTGAGGCTTCGATTCCCTTCACTGACTGAGAATGGGATTGACTTGCTATCCAAACTCTTGACCTACGATCCAAAACACCGCATCACGGCTTCCGAGGCTCTCAAGCATCCCTTCTTTACGTACGTGTCTTCGTATTCCAATGATTTTTTTCCCAAATGCAAAAAACAGCGAGAGTCCGCTACCCAAAGACCCATCTCTCTTCCCCACATTCCCCTCCAAGAGCGCGGGGGAGAAGCGCAAAATTAACAGTCCGGGTGTCCCCTATGCTGTCCACGGCGTCGAAGAGGATGACATGGCAGCCTCCGCTCAGCAGCACGGCACCATGAACTACCAAACCATGCAAAGCACTGGCTTCAGGCTCAAGTTCATGTAACCTCTTGTGAATAAAAAATTAATGGGTTTCTGTTCATCAATACCTGATCAAAGGACCGAGCAATCAATTCAACCATTCTTCACCGCCTTTGAGCTACTGTGATTAACTCTGCATCGTCTCGGCTCCGCGAACGGTGGCGCTGAAGTTCCAAATATATAACGGCGGCAGTATGTATACTGAAGGAGGATGAAGAAAAGCTGGTTTCGGTATTAGGAGTTCCTTATGCCTCGTGACTCGGGCCTACTTCCCTCAATTTGCACATTCAGAAAGGTCACGCTCTTTCACCAACGATTTGGAAATATCCTCCTCGCCAGCTATCATCGAGCGCGATATCTGCACTTTCGCCACTAGTTTCCATATAAACTGAGGTGGCACTTTTCGGTAAGATCGCTCGTCTTTGCCATTCTTACCCTTGAATTCTTGCTTTTTCTTCCTATAAAGATAACATTCGAATGATTGGAAGCGGATCGAATGGGTGATGGACTTGCGCATCCTCTCGGACTTAGGCGGGTGGTTTGAAATCATTTCTGTCAGAACCTGTCCCGAATGATCACAGCTGCCCATGCTTCCGACGCAGTGGACCAACCCCCTGCATACCTTCCTTCCGAAATGGTCACTTCCCAACCTTCCCCCGACCTGCTTCTGTTTCTTCACCCAGAGACTCGTTACCCGACCTACTCCATCACAATGGACACTCGCCGTATTTCCCAAGTCGCATTGAAGCTCGAGAATGAGGATTGGGCTAATGACGCTCCGAATGTGCCTCCTTTTGAAGATCTCGTTCCTCCAATTCAAGGTACTTATGCCACATAATTTACTCCCCTTTCGCAGAAATGCATGACACCATCTGATCATTGTTTTTTTTCTGGTAGTGGGTAATGAGGAAGGATTCTCCGTCTCGTCTTTACTTCCCCTTTCCACGCCGTTCGTCGGGTTCGCCGTCAACGGCGGTATCACCAACTTCTTAGTTGATGAATTTGAGCATCCTTGGACTATTCTTAAGTTCAAACTTCCATCTACCGGAGGCGTATATGAGTGGAGAGGGACAGACGAACCATCGCGTCTGGGCAAGACCCTCATCCCCACAATACTCACTCTCTATTTACACCTGGAAGACTACGCAACTGCTGTACCCGTAGCGCCTGGCCAACAGGACGTGAAAACCAAGTTTCGCAACTTTTTAAACCGCCTGGTCCCCAAGAACAGGGATTACGGCAATCTGTTGCCATGCTTGACATTCAAGACGGCCATTTCGCGCAAGAAGACATTGATGGATGGAACGTTGGCACCCGTCATGGAAGGACTTCCTTGGCAGACTCCAGAGGACAGTGCCATCATGGTTGCTTCAGTTGTCGCAGCTGTCTTTGCAGTCAAGTATCGTACGGCCGAGCATGCATACAAGCAGCGGTTGCTTGGAAATATTTGAAGGCCGTGCTACATTTGCGAAATGACATGCTGGCAAAATAAAATGATAAATAAAAATGGCAGATTTCTATATACTGCTCCTATATCAATAGTGATAGAACCTCCAGTAGTCCTGACGATGCGGAATAAAGACAGCATAACAGCGCGACCTTCGCAACCGAAAAAAAGGGCCAATAATAAGGGCAGTTCACCGAATTGAAAATTGCGGCAGCCAGAAGAGGGTACGTAAATCCAGACGAAGTAATCGCACCCCGAATCAGGTTGGAAGACTTTCATGCATCACTACGAATAAACTGTTCACCCAAGCGAAAACCCCATTGACAATGACGGAGTTAAGCGATTCAGGGACAAGGTAAATGCGGTTAGGTGGATCTTGAATTCTTCTGGGGAAGGCTTGGATCATGCTCTCTAATGAATCAAATGGAAGCAATCATGGAGGTTATACAGGAACGTGAGCAAGCGGATTGTCACCATTTACCGCGTGAATTGCCTTTAAGGGTTTCTTGACTGGGGCATGGTCGAATTATTCGAGTCTTGATCCTCAATTCTTGCCCCCCAACTACATCGGTATCTCATATCTTATGATGACTTATGAGGCTCAAAAGGGAAAGAAAAACGAATCCTCTTACTCCTCCAAAAACGACGCTTCTTCAGTTGTCGCGCTCTCATCCACCAAAGCATCCTTACCAGCTTTGAGCAAGTGGAGCTCCTTTTTGAGTTCTGCAACTTCCTTCTCAAGTAAATCAATCTTTTCTTGAGCTTGTTCGCCTACCGTCAAGACAACGGCGTCAACCACGCGGACGACGCGCCATGCACGGAAAATGATGAGAAGTGAAAGGGCCCCCTCCGCGTACCCTTCCAGTACAAGATCAATGAAAAGAGACAAAAATACGACGGCCGCGTCAAACGAATGCAGCGACGACGAAACGAAGTATTGAGGTCCAAAGGCGAAGAGCCGCGCAGAGATTTCACCAGCCATGATGAATAGAATCACAGTAGAGACCTCGTGCAGGAATTCCAACGTCTCGAGTGCTCCTTGGGAGAGTGTCGTCATCGGGTCGTCCAAAGCCAACCCACCACATTTGCTTTCGAGCGAGAACACAATCTCTGCGAGAACGATTGCAAGGTCCAAGAAGGTCATAAAGATGACTGCCCAGTGGACTTCCTTGGACTCGAGGAACTCCCCGACTTGCTTTTGCAGCGGAGAAACAGTTGCCGGCATCAATGAAGCCGGAGGCGCATGTGACAACGATGAGAGGCGACTATCGGCAGAGACAGAGCTTGCATGATCGGTCTTCGACCAGGCAAGAAGTGGGGCCGTTTCGCTGATTGTGTCGGGTTCGCGCGAGTCCGACATCATTTGTGGAAATTGAACTCCCCTTGGCGACAGTGTCCGTTCTTCATCTTCATGGATTATTGCGCACTCCGGTTGAGAAGTATGTGGATGATTAGTGTTTGGGTGAAGGTGCAGGATGGATCCTAGGAGCACAGTTGCGGTAAATGAGCCACTCATTATGACCTGCTTCAAATTGGATATAGCGCCACTTTCTCTTCTTCCACTCTATTTCTCTTTAAAGTCATCTCCTTCAGACAGTCTCTTTGTCACTGCACGTTTGATGAGCCCTTCCTTATCCACTTTGCGTATCAAGCCGCTGATGCCGTCCACAAACTTCCCAATAATTTCCACTGAAGTCCCAGAGTCAGTGTCCTCATCTTGATCACGCATATCGAGAGTATCCATCACGGCCTTCTTAATCAATCCCTTCCTGTCGACAGCGCGAATAACGTCCCCAATCAAGTTCACAGCCTTGCCTACAACTTCCACCTTCTTAGCTGTTTGGACTTCAGCCCGAACAGAGGGAGTCCCTGAAAATTCCGATCCTGAGCCCACAATCTTGCTCAACACAGTATCATGGTCAACATCAAATTTGACCTCAATTGCGTCCACAAGCTGCTCAAGCCATTGCACTCTAACAACATTGCCATGCGCACCAAAAGCGCTGATTTGTACTCCTCTAATCACAACCACACTCTTCTTGCTCGCATAATCCTCCTCACCGTTGGCATTCCGGATCCGCCCCACTGCGTCAGCAACAAGCCCCTTCAAAATACCCAGCGGACTGTTCCCCAAGCGAGAAGCAGGGTCAGAAGACGAAGACGGTGTGTTGGCGAGACCCGTTAGGATGCCGCTAATCCTCGGCCGCACCTCCACCAGCACTGTGGTCGCGTGCGAGCCCATCTCGTTCGGAGTTTGCAGGCTCGTATCGGGGGAAGGGATACCTTCGGCATCGCCAATGCTGAATTCATTCACAAACGCACTGGCGGCGTGTTTATCATTGAGGTGGACTTGGGCCTCGATGCGGTGGAAACGAAGGGAGAGGGAAGGTTGTGCGGAGAAGGCGAGAGTGAGGCCACTGTTGATGCAAGTGGACTTTACGACGGGAGGTAGAGGTTTGAAGGTGGGGTTTGGAAACATTCCTGCAACTCCAGCTGGGCGGGACACGGGTATAGTTTCAGGAACAGGCATAACCATTTCCGCAGACGTGGACTTCTTGTTCGTCAGCAGGACCCCCAAATCAATGTTTGTCTCTAAGGCGATACCACGCCAAATGATAAAGCCCATTATCTGGAAATTGGCTTCCAAGGATAGGGTGAGCACGAGGTCTTTGAATGCAACTTCAGACTGGTGCCAAACAATAAGCTACACCAAATGTAACAGGATGAACTAAGACGTACCTTTCCCTGCTCCTTTACCCGTTTTACAAATCGTTGAAGCACTTGAGTGTCGGAGGCTCTCAAGACCAACCCGTTCTGTCGAACGTGCAAGATGCCTCCAATCAAAAGCAACGGATCAGGTAGCTACAGTGAGCCATCATCAGTTTCTGCTCGAAATATGGAAGGTCTCTAACAGTCGCACCTCGAGGTCAAACAGCCGGTTCGCGGCGACCGATAGCTTTCCGTTGCGAACCTGCGAAAACCCAAATTCGAACCAAAGCGGCAGATCGGGTCCATTAGATGGCTTTGGAAGGGCAATGTCCGTCGATAGGGTGACGCTGTCGCTAGTGAAGCGGTCGACGCGGACCTTGTGGAAGGTTGGTTCGCCCCTTTGAAGTGGCAACGACGGGCCGAGACCGGCAAACATGTGCTGCAAAGCGATTGGGCCCAGAATATACACCGCAACCAGAATGAGGAGAAGCGTGGTAAGCATTCGGCAGTGCGTGCTTTCAAGTTTCTTTCGAGTGTCTCTCAAATCCGACACAAGCCTTGAATTACGAGAAACAGCTCAGTCAGAATTGGAACACGTGGATACTAACGAAAAGGTGCATATACCGCCATCCATTGGCCCATCCAATCATACGCCGCTATTCATAAATGCGACAACACACAAAAACCAAAGACAATCACTCAATAATGACGAGATGGAAAGAAATACGGGCAACTACTTTTTTGCCTTCTCCGCCTTGATTCGCAAGGACGCCCGCGTTACGAGTGCCTGGTAGCCCAAAAAGGCTGTCATACTCCAAACCACGCTGCCGTAACCGAGCAGCTGGAAGAGATTCAGCTCCATCCAGTACACATAATAGAAGGTAGCGCAAGCGGCAAGGGCTGCAAGGAAGGCACTGCCCCACAGCGAGTTGGTGGGGGATTGTGACAGATCGGTGATATTGACGTTCAGATGACTCCACTGGATTACGTACACGGAAAATAGTTAGAGATTATGTGAGGTGCGATCCGTTCATACGGAAACTCTGACATCTTTTGCTTCACATAGAACTCCTCCAAATCCTCTCGAGCTTCGCTCTCTGCTTGTCGTATAAGCAAACTCACCAAGAGAAGCAAGAGGCCCCACGGTCCAACGATCACAAGGGCAGCAAACACGATCGAGACCAAGGCGTTCGGCATCTTCTCCGGCTTTCTGAATATATGGAAGATTTCATGAACGGGCTCAAACTTCTCTGTAGATCCGAGAACATGGGCCTCTGGGATGGGAGTCACGTCGAACTGAACTTTTCCAACCTCGATTGGTTGCAGGTCAGGGGAGGCCACTGTGGTGTAGATACTGAGCGTATATTCGCCAGGATATCTCTTGAACTGTGTGAGAAGGGGATTCTTTTTCTGAGACCCAAAGTCCTGTGGATGCATTCGTGTCAATTCGCGAAATGCAAGCCGCTTAGACCTCGCGATCTCGGGCTAAAACGATCACTCCGATTCACATACCAGAGTGAGCATGTGCTTTCCTTTCTTGTTGTCGAGGGCAAAACTAGCCTCGACGTCCTTCGCCTCGGAGTGAGCAAAGTGGGCGAAGAGTACGTCCTTTGCAAGCTTGTCATCGTCTGCAACCATGAATGCGATACCTTGGTCATCGTTGACGTGCACGGTGCGCTTGAGGAGCGCGGGAGCAGCGACACTGGGTTATATTTTAGTTTTAATTGTAGTGTTGGGAAGCGAAGCAGGGGAGCAACCTGTCCTGTGAGACCTGGGAGCCGTCGCGCGCAAGCACAACCACCGCCGTGGTCAACACGGCTGAGACCGAGAGCGCGTGGGCGAGGACGAGCACGAGGGCAGCGAGGATCCTTGTGCCCATCGTTTTTCGTCTCCGAGGATAAAAACGATGCCCAGGGCCAACGACGACGACACCGTCTCCGCACTCATTGTCGAGGCCATCCGCGCCTTGAAGAGCCACACGGGCTCGTCCCCGACTGCCATCGTCAAGCAGCTGAAGAAGGACGACCCTGACGTCGACCCCGAGCAGGTCAAGAAGCTCATCAAGCACAACACTGGCACCCTGCTCGAGAAGGTCAAGGGCTCTTACAAGGTCGTCGGCGACCCCCAATACCCGGACCCCACAGAGAAGGTCACATGGGAGGAGTTCAGCGAAAAGGCTGAGGGCGACAGGGTTGTCGTCAAAGGCGACAGGGTCAAGATGACCTACATCGGCACCCTCAAGGACGGCGGAAAGCAGTTTGATAAAGGCGATCTCGGTTTTGAGGTCTTTGGCGGTGAAGTTATCAAGGGTTTTGATCAGGCCGTTTTGGGCATGCGGGTTGGAGCCCGCCGCATCGCTCAGGTTCCGGCCAGCTTGGGATACGGAAAGAGAGGAAGCCCGCCAGAGATTCCGCCTAGCGCCGATCTCATCTTTGATATTACCCTCGTCAAGATTCTCAAAGACGACGAAGTGTTCTCAGACGCAGAGGATGAAGAGGAGGACGAAGAAGACGACGAAGATGAAGAAGATGTAGACGAAGGAGATGATGACGATGCGGACCACGACGGAGCCGACGACGAAGAGTGAACTTGCTGGTTTTCGGACTCTCGCTGGTTCCTGACCTTAGTCCTGCCATTTCCCTCCTTGTTTATTATTCGCTCTCACTTTTTATCTTGCTCTTCTTCTCTTGCCTTTGGGCCCCTTTTTAATTCAAATTAAATTCTGTATCCTTTTTTTTCGCTTTTTCTTCGACAACTTTCCCTTCGCTTCCTTTTCATTCTCTTCGTTTGGATGAACTCCAGAATCGGCATCACGAAGGCGTGAGACGTGGAGAACCAAGCGCCAAGCATTTCGGCTTTCTCACTTTCCCAAAAACCACATCAAGGCCCCTTCCAATCAAGACGCTTCCAACGGGTGCCAAAAAAATAAATTTTTAAACAAGGAAGCCGCAGGTACGTAACCCTTGAAATTCGACGACAGGAACATAATGCGATGTAAATGTGATAACCCGCCGCCACCCACGCGTACTCTTGCATTGTCCAAGCGATTCTTGGCAATCGGCACGTGCCCCCATTCTAGTTTTATCCCACCACCACTGAAGGCCACTCATTTCACGCACGCATCTGCAGTCAAGCTGTCTATGACAGTGCATACACGATGCGTACGCGCAGTTTGATGGTGGTCCCCACTGCCCCCAACATGCGAAACTCTGGCAAGCTCGGGGCGCGTCGGTCTAGTCATTTTCCTTTTTATACTGGTAAGTTTGGCAGGTGCCGATGCCGCTACAGTGGTTTCCTTTGTGTGAATACAATAACTCCTGTATGAATGAGGGCATCGGCACGATAAGGATTTCAACTATCCCATTTATTGAGCTTCCTCTCCATCTCATAATGTATTAAGCAAACCAAGGCACGCTAACGTTATGGGATTGGAAGAGGGAAGAGTGGCTAAGGGACAAATAAAGTGTCAGCAGTCCACTATCTGATTCCTTATCACCTATTTGATGCGTTGAGATGCTATGTGCGTATACATCATTTCCTGGCATCCAAAACGAAATTGCTTTTCAAAAGGGATCACTGGAACTACCTTACAACTTAAAATTATGGAGTTTCTTTATAACTTTCATTATAATTCTGAAGTTTATTTATAATTTAGTAAGAATAATGGAGTTATACTCTCACCCTGACATCGTGTTTGCTTCCAGAATCTGGATCTCATCATTTTGTGAGACAATCTTAAAGGGAATAAAGTTGAATCCATTTTAACTGACATTTGCTACCTGTTGGGTATGGGGATTTCAGCCACCCACTTTTTGAATGCTATGCTGTCATTCTGTTTGATGGGTCCCCAATGAGCAACGTCACTTTAAAACCAGCACTCTATCTTGCATGGATTGTGCTTGAGTAAGTGGAAGGGTGATTGATGCCCTCCAGAACAGCCCATAATGGATCTACAAAAAGTTTTTATGTTGGAGATGTTGACATGTTGGAGTTATTGTTAATTTGCTAGACTTGGTAGATGTTACACGCTTCTCAGCCTTTTTGAGTCATTTGGAGTTGGGCAAACTCCTCCACACTGAATTCTGCAAACCAATTATGAGGAGTTGTATTTGACATGCTAGTTCTTATGGCAGCATTCTTCGCCATGGCATTTGATTTATTTGACTTCATGTATTTCAGGACCAGAAGAGCCTGAAGAATTTGCAAAAGGCATGTTGTGAGTAGCATGTGAAGAATAACAATTGTTTGGATGACAATGAACATGCTGCAATCAAACCAGACATGGCAGGCTAATCACTTTCCATGAGAAGTGAAGGATACAACCTAACCATCAAACTCCCCTTGACCCACCTCTTACTCACTCAGGAGAAGTATAAGACATGTGCAGCAATGCGTTGTTCCCGCACAAATAAGTGGAATAATATGTGCGGGACGGCTGCTTAACAATTTGGTTTGCCTTTTTTCGAGGAAGTGTCAAACTTGCCGATTCCACCTCGATGCACTTCCTCCGACCAAGCACACACGGGATACATGCGCAACTGATGCCCCCAATCCCTGCACTCATGCGAAGCTATTGGACGCACCGATCAGGGACAGGGACTACCGGCGACGCGATGGCGTCGATCGCGACTTTTTTGACCGGGTTTACTGGGATTGGTGCGTCAAAAGCAACCGCGTGGGACACCGCGCTATCCCGTGCTCACTCGGTAGTTGCTGGGTCTTCGGCCGTGTCTCCGGCTTCAAGCGTCATCAACCCTTCCGAACTGCTAGGATCCGACCTTGCCCTACTCACGTCAAACATTCGGAGGTTGCTTGGCAGCGACCATCCTGTTCTCAAATCTATTGCATCGTACTATTTTATGGGGTCTGGAGGTAAACACATTCGACCTATGCTCGTACTGCTCGTCGCAAAAGCGTCGTCAATCGCCCCAACTCCGCGACGAACTTCTCCTCCGCTTTCAATCGAACGCATCAATGAGCCTATTTCATCGAATTCTGAAGTTCTATTTGCGCTGGCTGTGAATGCTCCACCCCTTTCAGCTTCCAAACAAGGAGGTGAAATCCTCCCCACCCAACGACGCCTGGCTGAAATCACTGAAATGATACACACTGCATCGCTATTGCATGACGATGTTATCGACATGTCCCTGGTGCGCCGCAAGATGCCGAGTGTGAACGCTGAATATGGAAACAAAATGGCAATTCTCGCCGGAGACTTTCTCCTCGCACGGGCATCTATCGCCTTGGCACGCTTGCGTAACGTGGAAGTCGTAGAGCTTCTTTCCACTGTCATTTCCAATCTCGTGGAGGGTGAGTTCATGCAACTCCGCAATTCGGCCAACAAGAAAGGCACACCCGAGCCGAAGACGGAAGCTCAGGAGAGCCTTGAAACAAGATTGCCAGACTCATTGGCGCCCCTTTCGCGGCAGGCGCCCAACATGCGTGAATTTACGGACGAGATCACTAACCAGCGCTTTGAATACTATCTCACGAAAACTTACATGAAGACGGCAAGCTTGATTGCAAATAGTTGCAAAGCAGCGGCAGTTTTAGGTGGGTGCAATGAGCTTGTTGCGGATGCCTTGTATCGGTATGGTCGGGCACTGGGGCTTGCATTCCAGGTGAGCACAACGGCCACGTCCTTACTCCCAATATATAGCACCTAATCAATGCTTACTTCAGGTTGTTGACGATATGCTAGACTTTACTGTGACAGCGGAGGAAATGGGCAAACCCGTCAACGCAGATCTGAAACTGGGCCTTGCCACAGCTCCGGTCCTCTACGCGGCCGAGCAGTTTCCTGAGCTCGATGTAATTATTGAACGTAATTTCAAGCAAGACGGGGATGCAACTACGGCACTACAGCTCATTCACGCCAGTAATGGGATTGAGCGCACCCGTTCGCTAGCGGCTGCCTTCTGTGAAGAAGCAGTGGAAGCTCTATCTATTTTACCTGAGTCAGATGCCAAGAAAGTCTTGATTCAGTTGACGGAGGCTGTCGTGACGCGCAAAAATTAGTGCACTCTGTTTCACAAGAGAGATTTACTCATTATTTTCACTTTTTTTTTCCTCACATTTTGGGAAGGCATACATGGAGGCCAGAATAAACCATTGCAATGAACTTCAAATACTTCTAGCACTTCCCAGCCCACTAATGGACCCGACTGTGCAAGGAGCCCCCATGAGAGTTCGAAAAGCTGATAATTGACAGTCAATACTGTGTTTCACACTTTCAAAGGCACTTCCGAGTTTCATTGCGACGACAATGGTCGAGCAAAATCTGGAAGCACTCCTCCTCTGTCATTTAAGCTAAAATAGTTTGATTACATATTTTCCTTTGGAGAAGATCTACACGTTGAATATCTTGGACGATATGCTTGCTTCCAGTTCCATCGCCTGGTGACTAAGCACCTACCCTTCTTACTTGCAATGTATATCCGTTCGTACTTTTGCCCTGATGTCTGCGCGGAAAGACGCGAAAGACTCGCCATCCAAGAGGGATCCGTTTCGTTAATTGCGAGCAAACGTGCGCGACGTCAAGCAAGATGCTCCATGAGTAGTCAAAGCTGTCGTCCATCCTAACCTGCTCCGGAGGGGGAGGAATGTTTGCGATATACACATGAAGTTTTGTCCTATTTGCAATGGTATTGGACAAATTTACGAACAAAGACACGAAAGCAACACCGAAAGAGACAGCGAAGTCTGTTATTGCACTGACTCCTTGGCTGGAATCTCTTGTCCTGACAGCTCGTAATACGACTCCCACATCGCAATTACCTGTTCCCGAGAAGGTTTTTAAAACGCGTCGGCGCCAAATATGTGGAAATACCTGTTTTTGCGTCTCCAAAAACGACCGCAACACTGTCTGCACAGATGCAGTAAAATCCGAAATACGCTCTTTGTCATATCGGGTGAGCTCCTTATGCACAAGCTGTGTAACATCTCGCAAATTATTTCTTGCCGTTGCCAGCTGAGACTCCAACTAAAATCGAACCCAGGATTAACAGCACTACCAAGCCATCACAAAAACATCCTCACCTCTGGCAAATTGTTCAAGCCAACTACCACCTCCTCCGCACGGAACCCACCACCACCACCAACAGTGCCCCGCGCACGCTCCACAGCCTCCCGTTTACGCTTGAGCGCCAGGTCCGCGCTCTGCCATGCCGTGAACGCTTTCATGCGCCCAGCAAAAGCCACCCGCACGCTGCCAATGACGCGAATGTATTCTTCCACGAGACGGGCAAGGTGGGCAAGGTCTACACCGGACTATATGGCGAAAAAGGAAATAAATGGGTTCGTGCCCTTTTGACAAGAATACGGTGAAGCATACCTGCTTATCACGTAGCTCCTTGATCCGCTTCTGAATCTCACCCACAAGCATGAGATTGCGCCCAATTTCTTTGCCGGCCTCAAGCTTGGACAGGGAAATGAGACTGCCCCCAAATACTTGATACGCGTTACCAACATCTGTGAATGTGCCACAAGTTAACGACAGGCGCATACCATAGAGGGGAAATAAGGGGGGGATAACCACCCCTTCGTTGTCGCAAAAGCCCCTCCAACGCACGCAGCAGCGCCTTCAGTTGCATTTCATCTTGGCTCTCAATTTTGAACCTGCGATTCTCAAGGTACTCGTCGTCCACGATGCGGCCTGCGTTCGCAGAAGCAGCCGCGACAGCACTTGCAGCGTTGAGTCCGTTTCCGGCACCGCCAAACACGCTCAATATGCCGCCGCGTTCGTCTTTTTTCTGTATTTTTTTGGTGACGGTGGCAATTTGGGGGAGGGAACAGAGGTTTATTATCTCGCATATGCAAATAGCCAGGAGGAGGACGCGGAACGCTGCCTCATTTTCAAGAGACGACTCACATCCGCGCTGAACGAGGGTGACTCAAGAAATAGGCGCAGATTGGGGTCTTGCTGGACGAGGTTGTGACGTGCAACTTTTTGAATGAAGCGCTCCAGGCCAGAACGGCGGGCTTCAATGAACTCTTCTTGGAAACGACCTGAAAAACAAAGAATGCTTTTTTGAATATGTGCATTCTAAAAGAACGAATGTTTCCTGACCGATCACGTGCTTTCCCGGAAGAGGAGGGATAATGGCACCCGGGAATCGTTCAGTAAGTTGGCTGTATAGCCATAAGAAATCGCTGTAGCGCCTGACAACAGCGAAAGATTCGTTTCTGTAGCCTAGGCAGTTGGTCTGGCAAGAGCGAAATGGGTGAGAAACCCTGCCACAAAACACGGGATTGAGACACGCACCCATGTCGAAACTTTGTAGACCACATGCCCATTGATGAGTTCGTTTCCAACTTTTTGCGGATCTGAGACAGTAATCTGGAATTCAAACAGAGGCTTATGGGCGAACGGAATTAGTGTCCAACGTTCCTCCGATGCTTCCAGAATTGCCAGTCCAACAATATCATGTTCTTCTGCGTATTGAGTGCTTTTCATTTGATGTAATTGATTTGATTATGTCCAAGGTATCCCTGAGCAGCATCATCACATTGAAGCCCGCATATTCGGTTCAATAGTCCTGAAAAGATTCCTTTCCTCCGCTGGATGTTTCGCGAAAAACTGTTCAGCTCAATTTATGATATCGGTGTGACAGGGAAGCTGCGGCTAGTGTTCACCTGCTCGTCATCTGCAGGCGTGGTTTTAGCGGCCTCATCGATGTCGTCCTCATCCTTCGTTTGCTGGATATTTGCGAGGGGGTCGAATACGGCGGGTTTCGGGGTAATGGTGACAGTGACAGCAGCCCCTCCAACCGATGGCCCATAGGAGGCGAATCCGTCTGAGTCTGCACTGAATCCGGCATCGAATGCGGCAGCTTTCATCGAAACCGGTTCGGAGTAGTGAGCGCCCCATCCGCGGAGGTCCTCGTGTCGCGCGGTAACACCAGCGTTGACAACAGCACCAACACTCGCATGAACAACCTGGCTACCAAACGCATCCGAAGACAGAGGATCGTCGCCACGAAATCCAAATGCGCTCGGTGAAAGCTCACTGTCGACACCGTAAAACGCCGGGTCAAAAACTGGCGTGGCCGCCCGCGCCTGGCCCTCGCGGCTGGCCTCGTCCTCCTCATCACGCAGCACGAGGCTCTGCATACCACCGCGCACTATGTCCAGTGTACTCAGTGCCGCGGCTGCGCTCTCCGTCTTGGACACGGGCTC